>CAUYSK010066835.1:0-32764 GCA_963575035.1 Avahi laniger
TTATTTTTTAATTCAAAATCCCATTGTCTGCTATCTGCAGCAGTTTCCAAATGGAAAAAGATGGTCTATAGCTCTGCTGGCTTTTACACAAAATATTTCTGTAAGAAGAGAAAAGCAGTACAAAACAAGAACAAAAAAGGAAGACTGTTAAAAATATAAACTATGGAAAAATCTGAACATAGTTCATTTCTTCTAATATTCCTGTTTTAATTAATATTGATTCTTACCAAAAGGTAGCCTGAACGAAGGCATTTTATACAAGTTGAAAAGGAGAAGTAGCTCAATATACCAGTGAGACAGAATAATAACTGATTTAAAGTAGCCTGTGATAGAATGGTTATCACATTAACTGAAAATTGCCTCTGAAAAAAATACTTTCCTAAATTATACCCAAATGCACAGGGGTAGAAAGACAAATGAATTACTGTACTACTTTGAATAAAAGGTGCCATTTTCATGTTATTGACATGGAAAGTATTTTCATTATTGTTTTTGAGAATATCTCTTTCCTGGCACATATAAAAGAGCATCTGATAAGAGCACAAAGTGATAGAAAAAGTTAGAACCAACAATATTTTATTAAATTTATATGTGTTTTAAAAAATTTGGCACTAAATGTTGAAAATTGTACATTCAGCAAGTTTTGAGCCAAGTTGAGTACACTGTGCCTTTTTTATTTTTTTCAGAATATTACAGGGGTACAAATGTTTAGGTTACATATCATTTGATTAGTATTTATTGAGTCCCCGTATGTACCAGGCACCATGATAAATGGTTGATACCATTTCACTGACACATCAGTTCACACAGGACTATGGTTATAGTGGAGAAGACAGACATTAAAAACAGTGCCAATGAAGATGTAATTTATATAGTGAACCTGAAGGTGCTATGTCCTATGTAAGAAAAGAGCAGCAAAGCAGGGAAGGGGAGACTAGTTGGACTTAGGAATGTGGGGACTGCAATTTAAAATTTAAAATAATCATGGTCTGGGAGGGCTCAGTACAAAGATGACAGTTAAAACCTCAAGACTTTGAGAAGGAAGCCTTGCGAATATTGGGTAGATGCTTCTAGATTCTTAGGTGAGAGCGTTTCTGGCATGTTGAAATCCCAGTAAGGAGGCAGGTGGACTGGAGTGATGTTGGTAGTGGAATAGAGTAGTAGAGATGAGCTAAGAGAGTTCACTGGGATTGGATTATATGAGGCCTCACAGAGGTGGGTGAAGTCTTTGGCTTTTACCTTTTTTTAAATAATGGCTTAGTTGAGATAAAATTCATATACCAACAATTCACTTGTAAGTATGCAATTCAGTGGTTTTTAATATATTCACAAAGTTGTGCAAACATCACCACAGTTAATTTTCAAAAATTTTCATCTCCCTGAAAGAAATGTCATACCCTTTAGCAGTCACCCTCCCTGATCCTCATCTCACCCTGGGTAACCACTAATCTATTTTCTGTATCTGTGGATTTGCCTATTCTGGAAATTTAGTATAAGTGGAACTATACAATATGTGGTCTTTTGTGACACTTAGCGTAATGCTTTCAAGGTTCACCTATGTTGTAACACATATTAGTACTTCATTCCTTTTTATGGCTAATATTCCACTGTATGAATATACTACATTTCATTTACCCTTTCATCAACTGATGGACATTTGGATAGTTTCCTGTTTTTGGCTGTTATGAACAGTGTTACTATGAACATTTGCATAAAGTTTTTGTATGTATGTATGTTTTCATTTCATACCTAGGAGTGGAATTCCTGGATTATATGGAACTCTGTGATTAACCTATTGAGGAATTGCCAGAATGTCTTCCAGGGTGTCTACACTATTTTATAGTCAGTGTTGAAGATTCTTATTTTTCTGCATCTTCACCAATACTTGTTATTATCTATCTTTTTGATTATAGCTATTCTAGGGGGCTTGAAGTAGTATGTCATTCTTGTTTTAATTTGTAGTTGCCTAATGATGGTGATACTATCTTTTCATATGCTTCTTGGACATTTGTATATCTTTTTTGGAGAAATGTCTATTCAGATCATTTCCCCATTTTAAAATTGAGTTTAATTGCCCATTTATAATTCAGCTGTAACAGTTCTTTATATATTTTAGATAGAAGTCTCTTATCAGAGATAGGATCTGGAAAATATTTCTCTCATTCAGTGCATACCAAGAGCTTAATAAAATCTTATTGAATAAATATTTGAATGTCCAAAATTATGTCTAAATTTCTACTACATTGATAGTATAATATTAGAATTTAGTCAGTTATGTACCAATTTTAATTTTTGTCCTTAAATTATTAAAATGTATTAAAATAATTGATGTATATTTCATTATTTTATCATCTTTAAATTCATCCTTATTATTGGTGAGATGTTTAAAATCTGTCATTTTTAATGAATGGACAAATTACAAAAACATGGAACACAATTTTTTGTTTACACATTTAATATTTGACTTTTAAATTTTGTAGATGGAAAAAGTAGAAGCAGATCTAACTAGATCTAAGTCCCTTCGTGAGAAACAATCAAAGGAGTTTTTATGGCAACTGGAGGATGTCAAACAGCGATACGAACAGCAGGTTGGTCTTTCATTTTGATGCTGCCATTTAATTTTTGAATACATATATAATCCATTTTTAAATATCTCTATATCACAAAATATCTTCATAGTGAAAATATTACTAGGAAATGTCACTCTCAATATATTTGAAATATTTAAAGTCATATTTGTTTCAATAAAATCCAGAAATGGAGAATTTGGAAACTTCACTGGAGTCTGTTTTGATAGTTTGTGAATCTGAATGTTTAATTGAAACATTTATTGTGGTTCTTGAGTTCTTCTTTTCCTGTCAGAGCATAGTTCGACTTATTCATTTGTTTAAGAAATAGCGTTGGGTACCTACTGTGTGCCAGGTACTGTTATGGACACTGGGGAGAACAGTGATGGAGAGAAAAAGGTTCCTTTTCTCATGGAGCTTATATTTTTGTGGGCAGTCAGTGCAAAAATTTAATATAAAGTAATTTTGAAGAGTGATTTATGAAGAAGGAAAGAGATTGCATTTATAGACTTTGCCCTTTGAGAGTGGTGGGGAGGGGATTACCAACCTTGGGTAGGTGGTCAGGGAAGTCCTGACATTTGTGCTCAAAGACCTAAAAACTAGGAAGGAGCCATCTATGAGACCTGGAGGAACAGTATTCCAGTCCGAGGGAATAGCAAGTTCAAAGACCCTGAGAAGAGAGCAAGCTGGGAGTGTTTAAGGAACAAATATGATGGTGAAGACTTGGTTACCTGAAATATAGGGAGAAAGGTTCCAGCTGTAGGAGATGAGGGGGAAGATAGGTTAGGACTAGGACATAATGAGTTTAGATTTTGCCCTCGGTGCTCTGCCTCTTACTTAGTAACAAGAAAGGGTTTATTTTTCTTCTTTTAAAAAAATATATTCCTGTTTATTCCCAGAATATTTAAGGTGGCTATTAATTTTTACTTTGTCTAATTTGCTTGCCTTGTTTCCTTCACATTTAGGAAAACATTAATTATAATAATTTAGTCACTCAGGTTATACAAAATTTTTCTGAAGACAATAGTTAAACCTCATAAATCCTGAAACCTGAATAATTTTTTATTATCATATTTTAATCCCCTATTAAGCAGGTACTAAATCAAAAATTCATTAATCCCTTGTGATTACTGAATTTTATTTCTTCCTCCAATTGATAACAATTAGTGACCCACTTGAATTTAGTGAGAAGGAAGTCTGATCTGACATGTGTCCATAGGAATGTGGTTTTGTTGTTGTTTTAATCTTAAAATGTTTCTAGAAATACTTATATAAGTTGCTTTCATAGGAATGGAGTAAGGGAAAATGGTTATAAAGAAAAAGTTGGCGAATTGGTTCTTTGTTTTCATTACCTGAACTGTCCTGCTCTATTCCATCTCGGCAAATCATGCCCATCCTTAAGACTTACCTCTTGTTCCAGCACTTCCATCAAATGTTACGTGACCTTTTTAGCCCATACCAATTTTTTCTTTTCCTAAAATTATAGCATTTATCATCTCATTATTTTGTACACTTAGCTCTTGTATGTGAATGTATCACATAGAGCTATTTTTATACAGAAAGACAAACAGTTTACAAGACAGCGAGAACTTTCCATTATATTTATTCAACTTCTGTTGCATTGTGTTTCTATGATTGAGTTCATAATAGAACTACATTCATTGTTGAGTTTTGATCAATAGATGTCTGTTGTCTGTATATTAGAAAGTAGGAATTTCAATGTCATTAATTTAATCATCAACGAAGACATCACCTTTAGTTGGTTGTACATGTATGTGTTTTATTTTTTAAAAGACTTTTGGCTTATATGACTCTATATTATTAATCCTAGGTGGTGAAATTACTTGCTCAAGGTCATAAACCAAATAGTTTAAAGTCTTAAGGAGAGTTCAATTTCTGATTCATCTGGTATTCTTTTCCCTTTTCCAAGCTGTCTGTCTATATGATGTTTCTCTGATACCTTGAGAAAGATTTAAACACTTTGATTAAAAGGTTTTTAATAGTAAGAAAGCAACGATACACATAAAAGATATTCACTTTTTATAACTCTTGCTTGGTACTACTTTAAAATTATTATATAGTAAGTATGAAGGTTACATACCACAAAGAAATAACAAAATATTTGAACTGAATGAAAATAAAAACATAACATCAAAACTCATGGAATGTAGAAAAAGCAGTTATTTGGGGGAAATTTATAGTATTGTGTGCTTATATTAGGAAAGGAGAAAGTTCTCAGATCAATGATTTAATAAGCTTCTACCTTAGGAAACTAGAAAAAGATAAACAAGTTAAACCAAAAATATATATACTTGTAGAATATATATAGAATATATATATGTAGAATATATATGTTCTATTGTTTTAAAATTTTAATTCATATTATCTTCAATCCAAAAAATTTATTTTTTGGAACCCATTCTATAGAAATATTTACATATGTGCCAAAAGATACACGTTCATATATGTTTGTAGAGGATTATTTGGAGTGATAAAAAAGCATAAATAAAGTGAATGATTAAATAAATTATGCTAAATCTATACTGTGGAAAACTATGTACCTATTAAAAAGATTGATATAAATTTGTAAGTTCCAAAGTATGTAGGTTTCTAAGACATATCATTAAGGGAATAATGCACGTTAGAACACTTTGTATATAATGATCCCATTTATGTAAAATTAAAACATATATGTCTGTATCTTAGATATGTATATTCAGTAAAAAATTTCTGTATGATTTTATACGTATATGGAGTTGGCATGGAATTATGGATTAGGGTTATGATGAATTGAGACTTTTATTGTATGCTGTAAATAAACTTTTTTATTTGAAATTTCAGAATGAACATGTATCATGCATTCCTCAGATAATTAAAACATTAATGTTATGAATACTAAGAAACAATAGAATGGAATAAATATTATGGAACATTTACGTTCTGTAGCATTTTAAGTGGATTATATGTTCGCATTAATGAAATACAAAATAAATTTAAACAATTTATGTACAGCATAACAATAACCAATAGTTGAAAAGCCTAAAAGAGAAGAAAAGACATGGAAGCTAGAGTATAAGCAGATTATTTTCAAAGGTACCCAAATGTGGATAACTTCAACTTTCTAACTCCAAAAGCCAGTGCAATGGAGTTAATTTATCAAATTATTTTTTAAAAATTATATAATGTAAGATCAAGTAGCTAATTTCTGATTAGTATGTGATGGCAATTGCAAATCATTTTGACACGTCAACTTAAATGTATATGTGTATTTCTACTGAAATGCACGTAATCTAAAGGAGCTTGCTTAGGAAACTAGTTTTAGAAACTAGGTGTAGAAATTATATTAACACCAAGACGTACAGCCTGGGATTAGGGAGTAAGGGGTCAAGAGGGAAGCAGAGGTAGATAAATAATTAATATGCTAGTAGCATTGCAAATTAATGTAGCCTTTTTGGAGAGGATTTTGGCAATATCTACCAAGAGTCATAAAAAACACTTATACCCTCTGGCCCAATTATCCTTAACCTCGAAAATCAGACATAAATATAAAAACAATGATGTTAATAATCTTTTAGATGATGGAGTCATGGTGAACTCTTTTTCTATACCCCTACTATCCACATTATGACAGGATCACTTCTCAGTGTAAAAATATATTCACATACATTTGTTTGGAAGCGTGTTAAGTTTCAAAGGCTTTTCTCAGAATGATAGATTTAAAAATCTACCAATCTTGTACTCCCATAATATGCTGAAATAAAAAAAAAATCTACCAATCTTTTGTCTTTATATTGTCTTGATCAAAAATGTTTTATGAGAGTGCAATGCGCACCACCTGAAGGTTGGACATATTTGAAACTCGGACTTAGGGGGGGAAGGGGGGCAAGGGCAACATACGTAACCTAAACATCTATACCCCCATAATATGCTGAAATAAAAAAAAATACTTTATGCAATAAGGGATATTGATGAATTCTTTAAAGAATTGATACTGTTAATGGAAGCCATACACTGTTACATCAATTTTTCTGTGTTTTTTTTTTTTCATGAAAAAGAGATAGATAATCCAACTTAGGTTATAACAAGAATTTAAAAACACACACAAAGTTATCTTAGATTGGTGTGGATTTCACCCATTTGCATTCTTCCTATATCTACAGGACTGTTCATTAGAATCGCTGCTGAGAATAAAGATCCCAGGCAGTACCTCACTAAGGAAAGATGAAGGCAGGAATATGAGCTGGTGTATTTTAGGAGAATATTTACAGATGTGATAATATACAAATTTGTTTTAGTTAACCTTTTTTCAGTAGAGTATTCTATTAATAAACTCTAACAATATTTCACCACTCCAAATTGTTAACATTTTTCCTGTGGAAGTCTATTATGACAAACGACAGGCATATGGTAGCAGTCTCTACAAGCCAGCATGAGTATACTAAAAATGAAGCCGATTAAACTAAGCTCATTTCCTTCTTTGAACAGTGTAGCCAGGCTGGTAGATAAGGAAAGAGGAGTAGATGTAATATATGTGGCCTTTATTGAGCCATCTGACAAGGTCCTTCATAAAGGCAAAATGTGGAAATATGGTTTGGATATTGGTATCTTTATGTGGGTAGGTGATAGTTCAGAGGGCCATCCCTGAATGATTAGTGTCAACCTGAAGTGAGATTTCTAAGTGTCTGTCAGTCAGTGGATGATGATAAGGGATAAAAAAAAGTTTGAAGTTACCTGATGCTTAGAGTTAATATGTAGGATAAGGAAATTAGTTTTCTGAAGCTTTAAACAGGCTGGAATTAAGAAGATTATATTTATTGGGGTTGAATATAAAATTTCATGCTTTGGTTTGGAAAATCAGTCACTAAAGTATGAGAGTGGGGAGTGAGGAAGACAGAAAGACACAGAGATAAGGGGAGTACTGTGCCTGGGACAGCAGGATAGGAGAGCGTGTGGACGTGGTCCCCGTCTGTTGTTTACATATCAGGTCACATAAGGAGTGGGCCAATTTTGGTAACTGCATTTTAAGCAGGACACTGACAAACTCCAACAAACGGGAGTTTCTGGAATATAGAATGGTCTGGAACTATGTCAGAGGGAATATTTAAAGGAATAAGGATATGTTGCCAGAAGAGAAGAGAAGTCTAAGGAGAATTGTGGATCTCTTTATTTGTAAATTCAATGTTACGGGAATTATCAGGCTTGGTCTGTGTGGTAAGAAGCCTAAGAGCCCCAGTTGCTAGGCCCTCCCCTGGGCCAGGCACTGCTCTCCATGCTTTACGTGTATTCAGCCACTCCCCATCCTCACAGTGATCTTGTGAGGCAGCTGCCATTGTTTAATATGTTTATCTTCTGGTTAGAGAAATGGAAGCACATCTAGTTATGTAACTGGCCCAGGTTCCATGCAGTTAATAGACGGTAGAATCAGAACCTAAGCCTGAGCCATGCTCTTTACCTCCACTCTAAACCCACACCCATGGAGTTCCAGGGGGCAGAAATTGAACCTGTGTGTAGATGGTACTGTGAGGAATATTCTGAGTTATTTCAAGGTAGTTCTTTTCTAAAAAACACTTCAAGTGTGCAATGGTTTGTCTTGTGAGAAAGTAAGTTTCCCGATACAGGCATGTTGAAGTATCTGTCGAGGGCTGCCCTATTGCTTAAGGTCTCGTCCAAATCCAAGATTCTGTGACATTCTGTTCATTTGCCTGATTACACGTTCACCCGCTCTCTTGATAGACCAACTTCTCTGGTTCCACCACTGACTCATTTACTTACGTACATGTCTAGCTGGATTTCCTTATACCAGGGCTTTTGCCTACTTCCTCAGTTGCCATTCAAATACAAATGTGAAACCTTTTCTATTATTTTGTCTTACTTTTTCTCTAAAAGGTAAAATCGTAAATGCTATAATTATAACATCTCCCACCAGGAAGAGATTTGGATGCTGATCACCCGGGCCTTTGCTTCTCAAACTGAGGGAGTGAACAAGTGCCAGGAGTGTATGAGGCTACCTACCTGTTTCCTGGAGTGGTGGATTCACTTGATTATGTTGTGGGGAAGCAAAGTAGTTTTACTATTGAGGTAACATTCATATTAAAACAAACAGACTTTCTTGTTTTGTGAGATGCAAAGTCCTCATGAATTTTTAAGATAAAATAGGACATTTCAAAGAAACTTCTAGTTTGCAGAGGCTGCTTCAGGCTATGCCCTCAGATCCCCCAGGGGGTACTATTCATTTTCACTGCTGCTGGGAGTTTGGTGGAAAAGTTTTAAAAGCACATATCGGTCTAATCCTCACATTTTTATAGTGAGGGAATTGACTGACATTTAGAGGAAATGAATGACTTGTACCTTCTGAGCCTCAGTTTCCTTCTTCAGTTTTCATTTTTAAGCCCCTCCCTTATAGAAAGCATCGTGCCAGGAACTGTAATGAAGTGAAAACAGCAATGTAGTATTTTAAAATATCTTGGCCAAAATGCAGGCATAACATGTGCAGATGTGGAAAGAAAAACATCAAACACATGGGATAAATACTCACACAAATATCCTGTAAAGCCTAAGCTTTCATCAAGATTTCCTGTTTCTTTCCTGTATAACCCATTGGAACAAAAAGACAATTCTAATTGTCTTTTCACAAACCTCATTCAAGTTGGAAACAAACAACCTCAAGTTGGAAACAAACAACAAGCAGGCATGCTAGGATTTCCTGAACTATGGGGATTTGTTTGGCAATCCCATTATGTCATCCTTTAATCTTATATTTTGTATCTTCTTTTTTCACTGCAAAGCCTTTAAAGAGAAATGTATTTCAGCAGATCGACAAGTGATCAAATTCTCCAGAAAGAATAAATGCTTCTTGTCAATGGTTACCAAAAATGCTGAAGGGCCAACCTCTTACAAGCTACCGTTATTTGAAACAAACTATTTTAGTAGCAAAGACAGTAGCAAAGACAAAACAAATTATGCAAGATAAGCAAGTGGGAAATTTTAAATTAAGGTCTGTTGGGATATTTAAAAATCAGATAAAAATCAGATGTGATTCTCAATCCTTCCCTTTGTAAATATACTAGTCTTTAATTATCTAAGAAATATAACCTAAAAGCTTAAGCTTCTTTTAAATGAGATTATTTAATCTGCACTGGAAAAGGAAACAGTAGAAAGTAAGAAATAGAGGAAACAGGGAAGACACTCACTAGCACAGGTTTCCAAGAGGGTGGAGATGTGTGGCCAAGAGCCGTGTCCCTGGGTGGAGGTGTTGGCCTTGGAGAGGGAGGGCAGGCTTTTGCTGTAACTAGAGAAGAGAAGGACAGATGCACAGAAGTGACTAGATCTGTGGTCGGCAGGCGAGGATGTTCTTATTACTGGAGGTTTTTCTTTGTGAGGTAGGAGGCAAGATCATTTGCTGACACTGGGAGAATCACATGGATGGGAGAGCTGATGCAAGTGGGAATTGTTTGAAATCATTCTGGTGATAGTAAGACTGATCTGACCAGAAAGCCAGGTAAAATTTCTCTTCAGTATTGAGGTTCCAGATGAAGTTAATGACCATGAATTTGTGGGTCTCTCTAAAATCTCTTCAAGATAGATTTTTATATGTTTTATTGATTTCTAAATATGAATTTATTGTACATCCAGTATACTACTTTTATTCTTTTTGCCTTATTCCTCTTGCTCAGCTTATCATACTCTTTTTAAAAGTCTTTTCTGTTTGGCCTTCCTTCTTCCAATTTGTAATAAATAATTTTGAGTGCCAACTACATACGTGTCAACTACTTTGCTCCTCAGTGGTGATCAAGACAAATGCAAGCTTTGATCTAATGATGCTTCCAGTCTTTCAAATTATTTATTCCGATAACCCCCTAATTTAAGGAATGCAGCTATACTCCAGGTCACAAATTGGTCCTGGCAGGCAATAGGCAAAGTACCAGATTCCTAGCCCTTGGGCTGCTAGAATCAGAGACCAAGGCAATGAAGCTACGGAGCCTGGGCTCTTGGTCCAGGCCGAGGGTTCAGAGTCTGGACTCATAGAATGGGCATTGATATTTAGTGAAAGGCAATTGAAGCAGGGCCTCCTCTTCCTTTTTCTTTTCTTCTTCTTCTTTTTTTTTTTGTCCTGAAACTTTTCTCATCTAAGTTAAAACAAATTATACCTTTATTTAGAAATTTTATCCCACTTTGCCTAGAGTGGAAATTAAGAGGGCAAAGGTGAGGCAGTTCTTCTCAGTAACTATGGTATGAAGTGTTCATGTTTCATTTTAGAGATACTCTATTTAAAAATTTTTCCTAGATGATGATATGACTAACTCATTATTCCTTCTCTAAATACATGAAAAATATAAAATTGAAATAATGCCTTCTCAATCATTCATTATTTAGCACATGTTTATTGAGCAATTACTTTGTGCCAAACACTGTTCTAGGTGCTTAGGATAGGACAATGAACAAAATAGAGTCTTTACCCTTGTGAGAGAGGAAAGAAACACCGCCAGCACTGCTGCTACACACGCACGCACACACACACACAAGCCCTCTCTCAAAATGTAATGTAAGTTAATGTGAGGTAATGATAATTGCTACGAAGGAAAATAAAGCAGGCTAAGGTGTTCGTGAGCGAAGGGGCTACTTTATATGTGTAGTTATTTTATATAATGTGTTATCGTAGGTAAGGTTGTTAGTGGAGGACTCTACCAAAGTGTATTCAGATTAAGACCTGAAGTGAAGGAAGAAACTATAGAAAAACTTGAGGTAAGGAAAGAGCATTCCAGGCAGAGGGAAGAGCAGGTGTAACAGCTGTGAGATGGTTGGTGTGTGGCTGGAATAGAGCAAGCTGGGGAGAGAATGGTAGAAGCCGAGGCTAAGGAGAGGGTGGATTACATCAAGTCCTGTGGACCATGGTGGGAAGCCACTGGGGCATTTGAACAAGGTCTGGTTTGCGTTTTAAAGAGATCAGTGTACCTGCTGTGGAGTACTGATTATGGCAAGGGCAGGAGAGGCAGCAGGGAAGCCAGTTAGGAGACGATTGCAGTAGGCTGACAAGAGTAGGCTGGGACGAGCGAGTGGTGAGCGTCATGGCAAGTGGTCAGATTTAAGATATTTGGGTCAGATTTTGCCGGGCGGACTTGTCAATCTATGTGAAATGGAATGTGAGGCAAAGAGGGAACTCAAACGTGACTTAGATGTTTTCTAGCTGAGCAATCCGGTGAATGGTGGGAATAGACACTGAGACATGAGTAGAGAGCAAAGACAGGAAGTTCCAGGACTGAGCTCAGGGACACACCAACAATTAGAGTTGGGGAAGAGGTGAAGGAAGCAGCAAAAGAGACTAAGGAGCAGCCAGCGAGGTAAAGGAAAAACTTAGAAGGGGTGATTTCCCATGAGCCATATGCAGTGAGTGTTTCAGGAAGGAGGAAATGAGTAACCATTTGTTTCAGATGTTGCCAAGAGGGGAACTTAGATGGGGACTGAGAACTGACCATTGGGTTTGGCAAGAAGGTCTTTAGCCACCTTGACCAGACCAGTTTCAGTAGAATGTGGGAACAAAAGCCTGAATGATATGGATGGAGAGAGAAGGGGATGTGAACAACTTTCTGGGGGGAATTTTTGAAAGAAAGGGTAACACAGAAGTGGTTGGTAACTAGAGGGGTATGTGGGGTCAAGGGAAAGTTTTTCTTTAAATGAGATACGGTAAAAAGGTTTTTGTTGATGAGAATGATCCAATGGAGAAGGAAATATTGATGATGCAGACTGATAGGATAATTGTGAGAGCAACAGGCTTAATTTGGCAAGAGGGGATGGAATCCAGTGCACAGATGAAAGGACTCTTCTTAGATAGCAGCAAGGCCAGCCATCCCTTCCAGCAACAGGAAAGGCAGAGACTATGCAGGTGGACAAGCCAATTTGATGAGGAGGAAGATGAAGTAGCTCTTTTCTGCCTATTTCTATTTTTGGTTGTTCCTGAATGCCACGATGTGCAGTCAAAATGATGAATAAGTATGAAGCATTGTGGTGGGCAAGGTACAGAAAGTAAAAAGAAAGTAAGGACGTAGCCCTATAGGTCAGAGGAGTTTATAACCTGATTGACCTTTTGCCCTCCTAAATGCCATGCTAACTGGCAAACTCAGGTGATTTTTATATTTCAACAGCAGAGATATACTATAATAGATTAAGACAAAGGCAGATTTCATCAAGAACTGAATGTGTTTTAGAGAAACAGACATAAGGTAAAATACACAGTTAAGACATGTTTTTTCCAAAAAATTTTGAACTCCACTGATAAGGGCGGATTCTTAATTAATTTTCTCAGTTTGTGTGACTGGAGTTGACCATCATTAAACCATGAAAGAAAAAAACCTCTTGAAGCATTTAACTATTTGAATCCTTCCTGAGTTTCAACTGAGATCTGGCAGATAAAAACACAGAAAGTAATAGCTAATTTTTCAAAAAGTGTTAAAATCTCAGGGTAGTTGCCACTCATCACCTGCAGGTGCTGTGTAAGTATTTTGAAGTATTAAGTGGGAAAGGTGCCCGCAGAAGACAATACGTGCTTCCAGCACAGGCTTCATTTACCAACTTCCTAATCGCTGTTGTGTTTCCATCCTTTAGTTCTTGTTGTATCATGAGCCTTTGGAGCTTCAGGTAAACAGTTATCCTGGCCATTAATGGTCGACTGGAGAGGAAAGGGAATGAAGAATCAGTGTGTACTGGCAGGCCCTTGTACCATCTCTAACAGCAATTATCACAGCAATTAAACTTTTAAATAAAAACTTGCATGGCTAAACTGAACTGTTGATTGACAGATTTCATGGATGGATCTTTTTGTTGTAGCAAGTATTTAATATTGGAGCCACATGGCCAACCACAGATGACACATTCTATTCCTGTTCTTGACACACTGCCTGCTTTTTACTGTTTTTGTGCCTATTTCTATAAGATGTTGTTCAGAAAGATCATATTGTGGTATTTCTTGTGCCAAAATGTAATTTTCCTCTAACTCCAAAGACTCAGAGAAGATTGCACATCCTCAAGTTTATCTTTAAGGAGCTCTTTATTTTTCACGTAATGAAATGTCTAATAGTACATTTTACATTGTATAACTGCAATTAATAAAAAAAGATTTCAACATCTTTTAATAAGAATATAAAATCAGTCTAGTGACACTGTGCTAACTTTACAGTAGGCTGTGTCCTACTGGAGCTAAATTTCTGGAGCTTTAGAGAATTTAGGAGCTTCTTTCAATATTTTAGGTGTGCTATTTTGCAAATGTAAATTGCTCAGAGACTTGACTTAATAATGTTAAGTCCATATTCTCATTAAATGGAAATTAACAGGGCCTGATGTTCCTGTTTCTTTGTGCGAATCTTAATGCCATGAGTCTAATGAACTATATAAAACTAGTACTAAATTTCACAACCAAGAAGCAAAAGTTTTCCACAGAGAGCTCTTGAGTAGGATGTGGGATGATGTGGAATTGTTACCTGGCAAGCCCTATATATAAATAAATCCCTGTTGATTAATCGCCAACACTTTAAAGCAAAGTATCCCTTGAACTATTAGTCTGATGATCAATATAATTTTTGATAGAGTTTGCAATGTTTGAATGTCCTTTATCTCTCCTTTTAAAAAATGTAGCATGTTTACAATAGTTTGTGATTTTACTAGATATTGATCTTTTCTACTGCTTCCCTAGTGTTCCAGTCATGCTGGAACTGCCTTGACATAGTATTGAGGAAGACTCACAAGTATCAGGAAAATAAGCATGTGAGAGTGGTTTTGTTACTTTAGACCAGAGAACCCATCCTATGGGAGGGCCTAGATGATACTGCCTTCACTAGAGTGCTGAGGGTACCCTGGTGTGCTGGGGGTACCAGTGCCCTGCAGCAGCTTCACGGTGGTTTCCCCTGTATTCCAGGGCTGCCCGTGAGAGATGCTGCTGTGGAACTGAGCTGCCTACTTTCAACAGGAAGATAGGGTGCCAAAATGGCAGCTACCACGTGAGACACTCAGGTTAGATGGAAGGTAGAAGCAACTCCTGCAATGGACAGCAAGGATAGACTGGCAGTCAAAGTGTCTTGCTGGCCGGGCATGGTGGCTCACACCTGTAATCCTAGCACTCGGGGATTTAGTTAGTATTGTGAACTATAATTTCTTCTTTTCAATGTGTTGTGGTGCATTGTATCACTTCTATTGGTCTGGCATTGGAGTTTCTGATATTGAAGTGTATTATTGGGATGTTAGTCTTCTATGCATTGCGTATTGAGAAGTAATGACTTTTTCCATTTCCTTTATGCATTTCTTTATATGATTATTAAAAGGTTTTCAGGCCATATTTTCTAACACTAATTTCATTGTAAAACAATTACCAGAACTTAAAATACCTATGCCAAGACCCCCAGGGACTTGGATATCTAGTTGCTCTATCTTAGTCTTTCTCAGGGTCCGGTATGTGCTCCTGCCCTTGGGTACTTACATGAAATTTCAGTTCGAATGATTTAGTCTGTGATGGAGGGCTATGCTTTCAGGAATTCAGAACTTCAAAACTTTGCTCTTGAATTTCAGGTTCAGAGTGTGTTGGGGAGTAGCATAGTGAATAGAGTAGGACCCTTATTCATTTCCTATTTAGGCCTACAGAAATGGCAATTTCATGCAGGTCAATGCAGTTCCTAGGCATAAAACTGTTTTCTCATGCAAACCCCAACCACCAAGCCATCAAGCCCAGCATCTCAAGGGAATATCAGATGCTTGCCTATGAGGGCTAATCCCTTCCATTGTCCTTGGAAGACATGCCAATCTGCTTTAATATGTTTAGAGTGGGCATATACTCAAGATTGTTATCTGGTCCACAGATTAATGCTTTTGAGTTAGGGAACTTAAAACTTTCCCTCTTGTATTGCAGGGAACCCTTTAGCCAGCCTTAATTAAGCAGGGACCTTGGTGATGGAGCATCCTATTTCTCATTGTAGCATATGTGATGGGTCTGGACTCCCTCTTGACTTAGTGGCTGATTGACCACTTAATATCCATCCTTGTGGATGCTATCTGCTTTTATATCCCGTATATTTTCCATAATTAACTTCTCCCTGGTCACCATTAACTCCATTAGACATTATTGCCAGTCAACCAAAAGTATCTAGTAGTCTAATGTAAAGAAGATATGCTACTTCATGTTTACCTTTGAGATGTGCCCACAATTAAAGGACCAACTGGACAAGTCCAAAAGACTCTTCTAACATTTATTTATATCGAAGGAGCTAGAGACCAGTAAAACTTCGAATTTTAACAGAGATCCACTTTGATAATGGCCTTTGTGGTTATGAATACCATCATCAAGATGTTCCCAGAACGTTAGAGTTTTTCCTCTGGACTCTACCATTTATCTGGAGAAGATACCCTTGCCAGAAGTTGCTGACAGTGAGGAAACTTAGACATAGACTGAAAGAAAGGGGTTATAATGTCTGAAAGTTAGCCAAGCAGTGTTGGACTGAGAAAACGAACCTATTTCACTTTAAAAGACTTTCACAACCTTGAGATTTGTCCATCACTTAGCAACATGCCCTGGCAAAATAACAAACTAATGATGATTTCTGAACATCTATCTTTAGGCTTGAAATTCTATTATCATTATTTCATTTTTTTCCTGATTTTTAAAAGTGAATAAACTGAAATTTGAGCATGGGCATGGTCATTGCTCAGTCTATAAGAATACTAAAAATGACTCAGTTTAGAAAGTTACTATGGAAGTGCATTATTACTAAAGCTTAGAGTGAGGCAGCCTCGTTACGAATGATCTCACGGCTAGTTCTAGTCGTGTGTCTTTTCTTGGGAGAAAATTCTGTAATTCTTCTGCCCCAGTTGTAGATCACTTGGTTACTTTTCCCAAGAATATTGTAAAATATCTTGCTTTCTATCAACTTTAAGTCACACTCCTTCTCCCAGTTTTTCTGAGGCTTTCAAGAAGATCTCAGTAGATCTACCTCCTACCTCCTTTCAGTGTATTACATACTAAATGATTCTGATTAAAATTTATAATTTTATTATAATGATTCTTGATAATATAACACTGAGTAGAAATGATAATGTGTCAGAACTAAAAATATTCCACTTAATAATTCATTCACTTGGCTTCCTAAAAAAAAAATGCCGTAATAGCAATAAAGTTTTAAATTCTTTTGTTAGGCTTAACATTGTAATTAAATATATACATTCATTTTAAATAATCAAAAACTCCTTTTCTATACTACTTGGTGTAGTATATATTAGGAGAACATTTTTATACTTTTCTTTCTTCTGAATAGCATAATATATGTATGGGTGGTTAGAAATTTCTTACTGGTTTTCCAACTCTCCATGAAAAAGCACAATAAGAAAACATTTGAAATCTGTGTTTTAAAGCAAATTTAATTTGTGTTTTAATTCTTGTTTTGCAATTAGGGGATGAGAATTGCAAATTTAAAAAGAAAATAACTTCTGAAATTTAGTGCAGTGTGCAGACCTGGAGAAATGAATGCTATAGCTTTAAGATAAGGTAGTCTGGTGATTCATTGCACGAAACAAGATCGATTTGGAGCAGGCTCCTACTGTTAGCTTTTTTGAAGATGGATTCTCACGCCGAAAATAACACAACATATTCTAGATAGCAGCAGTTTTTCCCCCTGAAATCCACCAAAACTGAAGAAAAATCCAAGTGACTGTTCTTAGCAGCTGTGTGGCCTGGAGTTCACTGGGGAAGCTGGCTTCCTGCAGTCCCCTATTCATCACCTGCTTCAAAGACAGCCTGGCTGGCTATAGTTTGCAGGCCAGGT
Organism: Avahi laniger; assembly: GCA_963575035.1. Classification (NCBI taxonomy): domain Eukaryota; kingdom Metazoa; phylum Chordata; class Mammalia; order Primates; family Indriidae; genus Avahi; species Avahi laniger. The sequence continues at coordinate 17,363 of CAUYSK010066835.1, forward strand.
AGGGTGCCATTGTGCACAGTCTGGGAGGATTAGTATCAAAGCTGCGGCAACCAGGCCCTTGGTCTCCGGCTGCCATTCAGTCTAGCAGGGAGAGGCTAAGACTGGCCAAGGTCACAGTCTCCAGTGTGGAGTGGACTGGGAAAGGATCCTGAGAATAGAATGCTCTTTATGAAATCATGGCGCAAGCTTGCAGCACAGCAGGTGCCCTTCTGGAACACATAACATCTGTTTATGTTGGTATACCGTAGCTGACAACAAGATAATAGAGCTTTGAAATTTATCATTTTATTTTTGAAAAGACAACTGTATATACAATAATCCAGATGCATATTTAGCTCCGATCTTTTATTTGAAAATCATAAAGAAAACTCACCGATTTAAGTGCTGCTTTTTACGTGTATATATTTAAGCAAAAAGCAAAGCGTACTGACTATTAACCATTTACAACCATTGCTGATCAGTAATACCCAAATTCTTGGGGAGGAAATACCTAGCATTCAACATAATTTTTTTAAATGTTCAGACATTTGTGTCAACAGATTGCAGAAGGATTTACTGAATATGCCCAACTATTTTGAATATTAGGAAGTTTAGATAACCACCCCCCTCAAATAAGTGTATTTCAAGGGTGAGGTAATAATGACGCAAAAATAAAATTTTCAACTGGACAAATTAGAGAAAAATTAAGCTGTACATGAGTTGTCATGACGACAAGGATGTTCTGTTGATGAACTGTCCTCCTCATTGTCCAATCAGATAGTAGAGCTGAAGCTGGAGCATGAACAGGAGAAGACGCACCTATTACAGCAGCATAACGCAGAGAAGGATAGCCTAGTCCGAGACCATGAACGGGAAATTGAAAACCTGGAAAAACAGCTTCGCGCTGCCAATATGGAGCACGAAAATCAAATTCAGGAGTTCAAGAAACGAGATGCACAGGTAATTATCAATAATATTTGATAAAATGGGTATCTATTTTTAAAAAGTCATCAGCGTTTAATGTTTTCTTATTATTCTTGTTGATGCACGCTGTTTGATCATTTGCAAAACTGACATATAAATGTGATTTTTTTTTGTTTGTTTTTCTCACCCCACCCCCCTGTTTGGGAGATGAATAAGGCTTTAACTACAGAAACCACAGGTAGCCAGATTAAAAATCCCATGGCGCGCTATAACTTGGCCCCTTTTTTATAATCTTGTCTCAGTTCCTTTCATGATGGATTTTTTTTTAAGGTATCTGCCCCTTACCCCTCCCCTCAGCCTTAGCAAATCCCTAAGAAATATATCAGCCTCACTCCTTGCTTTTTGTTTTAATCTCTGTAGGTAATCAAGCAGCTGTTTTAACATTTGCTTTTCCTTCCCAGTGTTGCTTTTTTCATTAGACTCTATATTTGCTTAGATCACTCAGATGGTAATTGATAAAATGACTCCAGAGAAGAACTATTTTCCATCAGGTCTGTTGCTTTTTCTTGCACACACACATGCCTCCTAGCATCCATCTCTGTAGTCGCTGTTGGAAGCCATTTGGCAGAATAACCCCCAGCTGTGGTAGCATTTGACTCCTCAAACTTGTGGATGAAATGTGCACTGTCAGCATGGAAAATTATCTTTATAAATTTCAGATAAAAAATCTTAATGGGTGTGTATCTTTGTGTTGCAATACATTCTTTAGGGTATATATAATCAAGGGCCTTTAGTGTATCCTCTTGAGGAGAGTGCTGTGAAATTTTATTAAAGAAAAATTTAAGAGCAATTGATAAAAAATAAAAAGACAATATTCTTTTCTCATAAAACCATATCATATACTAGGTCTCAATACCTCTTTCCCATTGAAATCTAACCACCCTAACCACACCACACGTAAGCTGCTTCTTCTACATATCCTTCCTTCCAAAATAATATAATTTCCAAACAACAAAATAAACGTTCTGTTGTACTGTGTGTTTAAACAATTTTATAACTATCTAAACATAAAAATACTGCAATTTAAATAAGATGTTAATTTTTTTAGTGGAGAGCGGGTGGTAAGGCAAAGAATAGGAGTTATTGGTTATTTTTCATTTGACCTTGAGTTGTCTTCTATTTCAGGAGAATAACTGATGTAATATGAATATACTCAGCACAGGTGTTTTTTGTCAATAATATACATTTATGGGAAAATTATTTTCAATTTGTTTTATGGTGGTTTGCTAACTAAAAAGGTAGTCATTGTAGTGGCCATAGTACCAGAATAGTCAGGTGGTTCCTGTTAAATCAATGTGTATTATACTTTTGCCACCAACCTCATTAAAACCTTTATAAAATATATGCTGGCCTTTTGATTTTTAGCCGTACAATTTATTAACAATATTTTCAACCTTATATTCTCCTTCAAACATGATGTTAGACCTTACCATTGTTTTCCCATGGAAAGGGATATATGGGCTCTGAGTCAGTGTAGGGTTTGTTTGTATAGTAAAATTGAAAGATGGATATAATAAAATACATTAATTTATATAACTTCCTACTATTTTGGTGCTGTTGTAGGAAGCTGACACAAGTGGAGGCCGAATTTAGAGGAAACCTTTGTGATTTTGCATATGTCGAATCTGCCATATAGGGTGCGGTTCATCCAATCATAACAAAAGGGAAATTTTAGAACTATTATATGAAATAAAGCCATAGGGATAATATACTTAGGTTATTAATTGATTTTCTTCTTATTGAAATAGTAAGTGTGAAAACTCTGACCTCTTCAAATGCTGTAGTTTAGCATTATATTTCTCATATTTTGTGTCTTTCTTGGAACGTTTTACTAATTGGAATTGCTGTCATGGGAATGCCAGTAAGCAATGGAAACTTAGGCTAAATGCATTCTTGGTCAAAAGCAAAATAATTTTGCATATGTTGTATGTAGTTTTTTTAGAGAATACAGTTCTAAAAAACTTTTAGCAATAAGTTACATTTTAAAAAATCTCATGTGTACTAAAATGCTCATAATTTATATTTATTTTTGGTTATTTATTGAGGATATTAATTCAAAATTTCCTTCAGGTAAGTCCTAAATTTTCAAAATATATCTTTTCATGATTATGGTCTAAATAATCTAATGTATAATACCTTTTAAATTCTGAATTCCATTTATAAATTTCAAATAAAAAACAAATTAGGCATATGATTTTCAACATAGAAGACCTTTTTCAAATCATTGTGCTATAGTTTAATGCAGAAAAAATACAAATCTTAAATATTAGATGGTGTAATATTTTTTTACTTCCAGAGAGACTTGATTTTTAGTTAATGTTTGGCTATTCCAGTTTAGCAGTGGAGGCCATTTTGTAGAAAGGAATATTTGAAATGCTTAACCAAAGAGGACCAGTGAAATATCTATTCCGGATACTGTGGCTTTGTTTGCTGCTTCTCTTCCATCAGATTCTTAAATGAGGACAATATCCTAAAACCCTATTTTTGGCTTCTTCCAAATATGTAGTGCATTGTATGCCAATAAGAAAATTATTATTATAAAGCATAGTTACCTACCTTAAGGTGAAGCATACCAACTAGGAACTCCCTTTTGGTGAATATGTTTTATAATTATTAAAGGTTAGTTGTTATTCTAATAATTTCTGTTTTATAGAGCAATGATAAGATATAGAAATGCAACTAAGGACAATTAACCACTTTGTTCATTTTATTTGGTGCAGTTAGCTTATTATTTTGTATGTATATTATATTTTCATCAAATATTTTGATTTTCAATGGCAGGATATATTATGTTATGATATTTATATTTGCTAAAATGCTAAAATGTTAAATTTTAACACCCTCATTTAAGATGTTCAGTCTGGTATCTACCTAAAGTAATATGTTTAAGAAAAAGCATCCAGATCAGTAGAAATCAAGATATATAGAAATTCATAACCTTACTGTCAAATATTTCTCATTTACCAGGTCCCTCTTATTGAAATTATTTTGTAGAATAATTTGATTGATTCAATCACATTTTTAATATTAAGAAAATTTATAATCTTAGAAAGCTTCTTACAACATGAAAGTTTTACATGTAATTTTTGCTTTACTTTTGAATTGTAATATAAGGAAAGAATTTCTGCAGTTCATCCTATCGAATTAGAAGAAAAATAGAACATAAGTTCCTTGATTCTTTACTTGTCCTTTTAGGACTCTGAACCATTTAGAGATTGCTTGATTTTTGTTTGTTGCTGAAGTGGGTGGTGTGTGTGAATACTTTAGAGATTGTTACATAGAACCTTTGTGATCCGCCTCAGAGGTGGTGTCACCATCTTAAGACAACTATGTGACCTGTTGCAGTACATATAGAAACCTAGCTAACAAGTACAATGAATACTGTTTGAGTGATGGGCACTCTTACAGCCCTGACTTAAGCATTATAAAAGCTATCCATGTAACAAAACATTTGTACCTTCTTAATATTTTAAAATAAAAAAAAAATAATAAAAAAGGAGTTAGAATAACCAGCAGCCACTGTGAACTGCCATCAGTATTGTGCAAATTAAATACAACATCCTTGGAGAAGGATATCAGCAATATCTGAAAATATATTAAATTTAGCATTTGTATATAGTACAGGGGATCTTGCATAACATTGTCATCTAAATGACTTGATTCTCCAAACTGAGAATCTTAAGTCTAATATGAACAACTTTTGCATGATAAATGGACAAATCATTTTGATTTTGCCATATTGATTCACATTAAGAGCGGAACCTATCACTCATTCTAAAATGTGGAATTTGTAGTAATTCACTCTACTTAACAAAAAGTTTTCCTAAAAAGATATTTATAAGACAATTTTAATTTAAAAAATTATATCTCAATAACATTATCTTATTTGCCATTAATTTGCAAATATGGGCACAAGATAAAAAAAAATCCCCATTTATAAACTCGGTGTGTGCATGCATGCAGTGGCTTATACATTGGCCATCATTCTTCAAAGATTACTCCAAGGATAAATTTAACAATATGCATGCTCTGAACATTATTGTTAAACCCATATACATGGTCTTTGGGCTTTGGTAGCATGTTTATATTGAAAACATTTTATTTTAATTTCTTTATATGCCGGTTACTTTCAAAAAGGATTTAAGGTAGAATTTTATAATAAACACACACTTAAAATAACTGAAAATAATAACAAAGCAATAGTGATATTAACTACATTAGAAAATCTATACTTAAAAAAATAAATGCTCCTGTTAAGTGTAAGTTTTAGCTTTGAGCTTGCCTAGAAGCCACAGCAAAGAGGGAAACATGATGAATTATTTAATTCTAATCATGTAATGAAAGAAATCATAGCAGTGGTTTTGTTTTTCTAGCTCTCAGTTCTGAGAGAATTATATACCATGGGACTTAATATAAAGGACATTGACCAATTTAACTGATGATATTCTCTGTATGTTAAAACACTTGGAAATAAAATGTGGGAAAACCTTAGTTCTTTATGTACTTTCATAAAATGTAATTATCAGACTTTATTTTAATGTGCCAGAAATTCATTTTAATTTATTGAGGATATCATTATTCTCAAATCAAGAAACAAAGCTGCTTTGAGAAATCCAATTTTGTACATATTATGAATTATAAGAAAGTATATTTTAAGTCACAGGCCTAGAAAATTCTAGTATTATCATTTTACTACTGTACCTTATAAAATGTCTTCAGGATGTAAAAATTAGAAACATGAATGAGATGAAATAGCTTAGAATTTAATGACTAATATTAATTTCCAAGTGTGTTACTCTCTTTCCTATTTCAGATTCTCTTGTCCTCTTAATTTCTGCTATGTAAAACTATAAAAAGAAACAGTAAAATCAAGTGGTAATCCATTTCAGGAATAAAAGATATTTGGACCTATACTAAAATGGTTCATATCCTACCCATATAACCAAAATAGTAATTCTTCATTAATAGTTGTTCATTAATATCATTTGCTTGGTTCTGAAGTAGTATGTATTTTTGTTTCTTTGGATCAAATTGGAATGATTTTTCTTGGAAAAACCAAACTACATAAATTGTATTTTTCCCTCAACCTAATGAGGCCATTGCTGTTAATGTGACCCTGTTTTTTGTTCCCCTCTTCTCCCTAGTGACACACACAGTCACATCAGAGTGGTTGCCTGGTGTTCCAGCTGTGTACACACCACACTTTGACACTTATCCCCTGATGGACCAAGTTATTTGTGTTAGAGGGAAAGTGGAGTGGAATTGAGTGTGTTTTAAGTATTAAGTGGGTTTTGCTGCAATGTACAAAGTGTAATGTCAGGCATTAGACGGTTGATGAGAAAAGTTTTTATCATTTCACTTTCATATCATAAAAAGAAAATAAGACATTTTGGTGGACTTCTGGTAAAACCTAATATTACAATTCTCAATTTATTTTCTTTAGATGAAGTTTTATAGTATTATCTAAGTGCTGCATTTCAGATAGCCCAAGAACTGTCTGTGTACATTAAATATTAATAGAGATTTTTCTAACTATACCATTTTAAAAAGCCTATGGGGGAAATACTGTGTTTTCCTGACACCAAAAGCAGAGGTCATACAGAATTTTCCAAATAGAGGGGGCAAAAATCCTCTTTATATTTTGACATAGATGCCCTGATGCTAAGATCTTGTTCATTAGTACTCAATAGTGGTGTATTCAATAGTATTACATGTGATTTCATAATATATTTGTATTATTTATATATTACTATATATTAATATGTATAAGAATACTATATTATGTACTTAATTAGGAGAAAATATAGGAAGATGCCATTTCAAGTAAAGCTTACATTTTTTGTAGCTCACCAGCTTTCTTTTTCCATTATAATTCTAAAATTCTGTAATTATTTTCATCTTACAGCTACAAATGTAGCATATATACCTGTAGTTAAGCTATTATAAGTAATTCAACTTGATCCTCAACATGGAGAAAATTATATTAAATTTGAAAACAAAAATACAGGTTGAGACAAGAAAATTGATTTCTCTAAGAATGATCCATTTGTAGAAATACACTGTATCTTTAGTCTTGTGCATATTTTGTAAATGTGGCAGTTACCATAGAAACCACATTCTTTGGTATTTGGTTCACTTTTAGATAAGGAGTATTCCTTTTAAAGACAAACCTTCTAAATAATAACATATAAAGTATTCCCTTTGAATTGGCAACTTTGTGTCAATTAATAATGATTGCTTTAAAAATCTGTCTTTTGTTCTCATTATACTTAATGGATTTCTTTAGGTATATTAAAATTGTTCTTGAAGAAGAGGTAATTAAATGCAGGAGATATTTTAAATAGGGAGTAAAATGTGATCACTCTGCAGTGGTGAAATTGGGAGGATTGCAAGGAACCACAAGTCATTGTGTACAATATGTTCTGCCAAACATGAAGCTTTTACTCATATCAGGTATCTAAGTCTCTAGCAATAATCTAGTCAGATTAAGTAATCTAAAGAGATAATGACATCTAATTATTTTCCATTTATAGATAAGGAATCTGCTATTCAAAGGCACTATCTTACCCAAGGTCACAGAACCAGCAAACCAGGGATTCTTAATCTTAATTCAGTGTTCTTTCTATCATAGCCTCCTCCAAGAAAGATTCTTAGATTTTTGGAGAGACTTGGACATAGCAAAAAAAGGAACAGGATTACATGAGAATCTTTGCCTAGCATGAGCGAGAGACACTGGTACACTTTGTTCCCCATGCTGAGATTCTCATAGCAATTTGCATTTCTTTCAGTGATTTGCTGTACTCGATGTTGCTATAAAGTAATAATTGAATAATGCTGCTTCATTTCCAGTTTTAGTATGTAGTGCCTCCTAGAACAATACTGAATTTTTATGTTTGTGTGTGTTTAACAGCGGCAGCAACAAAACAATTAATATTTACTGTGCACTTGCCATGTGCCAAGCTCTCTGCTAGGTCCTTTACATTGCATTATCCCATGCAACACTTAAATACCTTATGAGCATGAAATTTCCTATCTGGAAACTCTGTTTTGACCTTCTTATCTAGGTCAGAAGATGACTGTATGTTTCCATTTTATCATTGAGAAAAGTTTCAGAAAGCATAAATAAATTGTGTAAGATTTTATAACTAGTAGTTAATGTACTGGAACTCATGGCAGTTCCCTGCCCCACATGCCTGCTTATGTATTAATATGAGCACATTGTCTTGGAATTTTATTTATTCTACATAAATAAATTATGTGTTTAATTTTGGATTATCAATACATTACTAGATTTAAAATATTGATAGGCATCACTCAGACTATGTAAATCCAAATCAAGTTTTAGCAATTTGTTTCATTCTTTCTCCAAAGCCACAAGCCAAGACTATGTCTTTATTTTGAGATAAACTCTGAAGAGATATGCATATCTTAATATTTTCTTTGGAATAAAATTTCTTCCAAAAAATTTCAGAATTTGTAGAATGAAAAAATCAATACATTTTAAAAATGGGTTCACTGTTGGTTTTCACATTATTTCTGAAATACGAAGGTATTTCAGAGTAAGGATCCACAAAGATTTTAGGTCAATGGGGCTGATCAAACACTATACAACTGCATAGGAATTTGTCTTTAGTACTGTTGAAGTATAGTTTGTTGCGAACATGATAGGTAGATGTTTGTTATATTCACATACTGATTTGGAATATTATACATCATCCCTTCATTTTACAGAATAATTTTTAAATCTCAAAGAGTTCAATGTTGGTATTTTTTTCCTCCATAAAGGAACCTACGTAAGGATCCTATTGCATAACAAAAGCTAGTCAAAACCTTTTAGAAATGAGGTCAAGGATGGTTAAGTTCAAACCTGGAGACTTTTTCCAGAGAAATATAACGAATAATTAGAAAATGTTTTTCATTGCTACTCCTCAAAAGCAATTTGTTATGCTGTGTTGGCCTAACTCTAGAGCTATTTTGGTCAAAATGAAAATTTTAAAATGAATACTTTTTAAAAAGAAATACTCCAGAGATAAATCATTATTCTATATGCTGAATGTCATTTCCATTGACTTAAGGAAAAAGTGCCTATAGGTTATTTTTAGCCTACAGCTCTTCCTTCTTTTTACCTCTGCCTCAATGAAATTTTCAGAGAATATTAACAGAAATTATCTTTGAGGAAATATTGGATGAATAACTCTTTTTCCTTGATGTCTTGGAAAAGTCATTTTTGGATTTCTGATTTGCTCAGTTCTGTAAGAGATATCCCTGATGTCTTCATTTGTATATCTGAGGTAATTTTTTGTGACAGAGAGGTTGAAGCCAAAGTACAAGAAATGATTGGCAAAATGATATCATCCAATGTTCAAAGAGCTGGCAAATAGAAGCTTATTAAACTGTCATTTTGTCTTCCATTCAGCACTAATTGGAATCATGCCTAGTTGCATGATATGAAAGATATTTAACACCTGAGCATTTTTCATGACAAAAATGACATAAATTGATGTCAGGGAGAACTTAAACTCCTATTTGAAGAGAAGAGCAAGGCATTACATGAAAATAATAGTCTATTTTCAAAGTTATTTAATATTTATGTACAGAAAATATTTGAAAAATATTGTCATTAAGTGGAAACTTTTACATAATAAAAATTGACCTAATTGAGCCCCAAAGTGTTGAAATTGGTGGATTAATGTGAAACTTGAGATATTGTTTTTCAGTTGAAAGAAATATTAAAATTCAGTGAAAGTTATTTTTTTCACTTGTTTTAATAATTAAATTATTTCCTGACCTCTTGAGTGCTTTTGGATATTTGTATACTGGGAGAGTGGGAAAGATGACAAGAAATCAGAAGGAAACAATATAACACAGTTATATTTCTGGGGTTTGAAAGTGCATGATACTTTTTTTTGTTCATTTTTGTTTGTTTTGCTTAGGTATGAAATCAAGGCTGAAAGTATTAGTAATATTTAAATATGAGTAAATGGTGCCCTCAGAGAATGAAGTTTGCTGAATTATGTGGTCTGGATCTGGGTCTCTTCCCTTGTTTGTAGGGATAGTTGCGATGCAGCATTAGTCTTGAGGGATGTGTGTATGTCTCTGTGTGTGTGTGTGTGTGTGTGTGTGTGTGTGTATGCGCGCGTGCGCACGTTGGTGTCCTTCTCACTGATACTATTCCTCTGTGGTGCAGAGGACTTTTCAGGGAACAGGGAACTAACAGTCCAGCCAGGCCCAGCATCTCAGAACAGGGAATTTTCCAGTGGAAAGACCTGAAAGTTGCAGGTCTTTAAAAAGGTTAAAATTAAACTGGTGATTCATTCATCTTACATTTACTCCTTAAACTTACAGTCAGTATTTATTAAAGAAACAAACCCCAGATCCCTAGGGTCAAGTGGGACCTTATTTATTTTGTTATTTGCAAAGATGCCATTTAATGTACAAAATGCATGTGTTCACCAAATGTTTCCTGAAAAGCTAATTTTCTGAAATGTAAATGTTATCCTCACTTGTTGGGCTAATTATATGATAGCTCCAGATATAGTGATACTGTTATGTACAACAAGATAAGTAGAGTGTGAAGGCTGAAAACTTTTGCTCTTCAATTATTCAAAAATTACTGCCAAAGCTGTCATTGGACAAAAGCTGTGAGTTCAAAAGGTGCAGTGTGTTCCAGGCTCCCCTATTAAAGTCAGTCCTGACTGTGCATATGATGTTTCAGACTTTGGGTGAAACTTGGATATGCACTCTTGTAATTTCACCTCTATAACCATTTATAGTGGCATACAGTAAAAAAATCACCATCTATTGCCATAATGTTGATGTTTCTTAAGCATTTATTCAATTCAGAAATGAGTAGTAGAATAAGTCTTCTCAAAAAATTCCTAATTATTATTGACTATTTTGATTGCTCCTTAAAAATCTCATTTTTCCAGATTGATATTGATAAAATGGAATGCTGTCACTTGAAAATTTTGTAATTGTGACTCTTCAGATGATTTATAAGTCAAATTTATTTTCATATAAGTTTTCCCATTTAAAAATTAAGCAGAGTTGTATATAAAGAATTTCCCTATGACATCGACTTTCTTTAACTTGATTTATTTATTCCATTAAGAATTTTGGGGTGCCTACCCTGTGCCAGGCCCTGGAGTTAGGGGTGCATACTTTTAGGATGTGCCTTTCGTAGCCTGATTTAATGTGAATGTTGCCCCAGAGTTGTACAGGCCATGGCCTATATGGTCCTAAGGGTCCTGCACTGGGTACAACAAAGAACAAGATAGACCAGTACTTTGTTCTAAAGGAACTTAAACTTCAATTGGGAAAGACAGACAATAACACAAAAAAAACAAACTAACAAGGAGAGCATCCCATAGCAATAACTTGTAGGTGGCGAATTAAAATAGAGAGATATGATACAGCGACCAAATGAATATGTTAGCTGGCTATCAAAGAAGGCCTCTCCTAGGAAGAGGTATCTCAGTTAAGGTCTGAGTGATGAGAAACCAGCCGTACTGAGGGAACAATTGGTGCGGAGACCCTGTAGGAAAGGAAGTTTTGTGTGTTTGAGAAATGCGAAAGGAGGTCTGTGTGGCATGGGCGTAGCAGGCGCAGGGAAGGATGGAAAGCAGACACAGGGCTTTTAAAGCCCTGGTGAGGAGTTTGGATCCAATTTTAAATGTGATTGGAAGACAGAGGCTTTTAAGCAGTAAAGTGACATGATTTGGTTCATGTTTTTAAAAGATCTCTCTGGTTGTTGTGAGCCGTCGTGGATGTCTGCATGACATATGCATTTGAGTCAGTAGGACTTGCTGATGGATCAGGTATGGGGAGTGAGGGAGAGAAGAATTAAGGGTGACTCCTGCAGTTTTGGGCTGAACAGCTAGATAGATGGTGGTGTCAAGTATGAGGAAGATTGGGAGGGAACAAAAGCAAAAGGAAGAGTTCTGTGGCTACCAAGCTAAGTGTGAGCTCATGTTAAACATCCAGGGAGAGGGGTGTTGGACAGGGGGTTGGATATGCAGGTCGGATTCCAGAGATATGAATTTGGCATGTAGATAATAATTAAAGCATGGGCCCGAATGCAATTACCCATTTCTTATTGAATATGAAGACAGAGGTGCTGGTTCATGGCCAGTCTTTATTGGCTATGTAAACCTGAGTTAATAGAGGCTGATTAAGAGGTAACCTTACTACCTTTAATCATCATTTTTCACACCTGTAATAGTCATTCATTCATTTAGTGACATTCATTGAGCTCCTACTATGTGCCAGGCCCTATGCTAGGACCCAGGAATGTAAAGAAGTAATGTTTCCTGCCCTCCAGCTTATAGTATATGAGGAAAGAGGTATTGTGGATCTTTGATAAAAGGAAGGTATTAATAATATGATTCACAACAACAGAGATGAGTAAATAATGCCTTTCTTTACCACAGACAAAGGATTCCTCTTACCACACATCAAAGTGTGCATAGACTAGGAGACTCAGTAACAACCCTGCTCAGGACAGGCCCTCCTGGCTCTCAAGGCCTCACGAAGGCACGCTTTTGCCAGTGACACCACCTGATTGGTGTGATGATTTAATCAGGGCTTTTAAGGAACCTTTTTTACCATTCTGTGTTGTGGAAGAGGATTAATACCCTCTCGGCCCATTTCTGCTGTCCAGAAACTTTGCTTCTATGCTCACCAGGTATGAAACTGGTAGCAGTACCAGCATCTTTCTGAGAATGACAGAGAATGGAAAGAGAAGGTTCTATCCTGTGGTCTCTTCTAGCATGCTCATCCTTTAGGCCTTCTAGAGTTACAGAAAAGTGCAATAAATTGATAAAGGGGCTTTGAGCTCAAGAAAAGAAGAGATGATAATAACGGGATGTGGGGCCATAGGGTCAGGGGAGGTCATGAGAAAAGGTTACATTAGAGTAGATATCATATACATCGAGTTTTTGAAATGAATAGAAATTTGCTATGCAAAGTAAAATGGAAAAAACATTCTAAACAGAAGGAACAACGTAATTAATACATGGAGAGCACTCGATGCCATGTTGAAAAGTCTGGACCGGATCCCCTTGACCAATGGTCTCCAATTTGGGGTTTATACCATTTGTCTATGCTGCCATTTCTACCTCTGCAGCTTCCATTTCCCCACTTTAATACTCTACTCATCACACTATCTGGTAATTATTTAGAACAGTGTTCTCCAAAGTGGGGTTCATTAGGGGATGGGAAGGAAAAAAACTGGAACATCTATTGATGTGTATTTGAATTTTATTCTTAAAAGTACTTATTTTGTGCACATTTTTATAATGTGCATAACATATTAATATGGTAGTGTTACAAATTTATATATATACATACTGGATTGTGTGCCCCAATATTTTATGATAGGAGTATCCAAAGAAAGTTTAGAGACCGTAATTGTCAACAATCAAAAGTCACTGAGGAATTTTAAGTGGAGGATTAAGAACTGGAAGACAGTGAGATTGGAGCCTGGGAAACTACCTGGAGTCATCCTAGTGAGATACTATGAGAGCCTTAGCCAAGGCAGTGGCAAAGGGGAAAGGTGATGTGGCAGTGAGGGATAGAGAAGACACCCAGAGTTATGGTTTGATGTGCCATAGGACATTTAAGTGTTAATCCAACTTAAGCAAGTAGAGGAGATACAGGACTAGAGTTCAAAAAAGAGCTCTCCATCTCCATGGGAAATAAAGATTTGGCAATCATGAACATGGATGGAAATGGATCTCAGCAGTGAAGATGGGATCTCCTTAGAGGGGAAGAGAATGAGAAGAGAAGACAGTCACTGGTTAAAAGGAAGGTGGAGGAAATAGAGCTGCACAAGAAGACTGAGAAAGTGAGTCAAGGGAAGTAGAAAGGGAACCAAGAGAAAGTAGTATTTTGGGAGCCAGGGGAAAAAAATAACAATACTACCTAATTCCTGAGTTGTGAGAATTTGAAATGGGCAAATATTTTTTAATAACTCTATCAGTGTTAGTTTATTTTCTTTCAAGTTGTGAACTGTGGCTATACAACATAAATTGACTACTTCACCAGGTGAACAACAGTCCCTGAAGACTGACTCTACCTAGCATAATTCTGCAGTTGGGCGTGGACTTTGAGATCAGGAAGTCCAATTCAGAGCCTGAAAACATAAGATCCAAATGAATGAAGCAACTTAGGCCGTTAGTGATGGAGTCAGGCATGATGTTCAGGCAGCACTAGCCCAGGTTTATTGAGTGATATGAGGAGGACCAACACCCCACCCAGCCTCTCCAGTACCGCTGTTGCTTCTGAGAGCAGTAAGGCTTCATGTCCCTGTGCCAGAGTTGGGTACTGACAAAGGTTTCACACCTCACCTGGGGAGGCAGGGATTGACTTTCAGGATTATCCAATGAGGCACAAACTCAATTCTGGCAGGAAAAAAAAAGAAGGAAGAGATTTTGCCCGGACCTAAGAGCCAAGAGTTTGAGGAGCTGAGATCAAAGAGCAAACATATCTAGCATCAGCTGACAGGGGAGCCAAAAGCTGAATGGAAGCTCCTCTAAAATACCCAGATTCTCAGCCTGAGTCACTTGGCTGCGAGAATGCTCCCACTTTAAATGTCCTACCAACAGGCCTGGGATCCATCAGTTACATTGGCTAGCATTAAGTAGAATTTGTTTGGGCTGAGTAATGTTCTCTCTCTTGTTTGCCCTTTTCTTTATTTTAATTTAATGTATTTGCCTTGAATAGGTAACTCATGAATGCATTTAAAAATTCAAAATGGATCAATATATACAATAAAATGAATACTTAAATAGGTGATTCATGAATACATATAAAATTTAAATGAATAAAGATATATGGTAAAAAAAGAAATGGTCTTTTTAAAGATGAAAATGTATCTCCAAGGATTCTTTCATTTATCCTTTGTTTCTTCCTCATCTGTTGAATATCTTCATGTACCAGTCACTGTGCTAAGAGGAAATATACAAATCAAAGACAAAGCCCTCTACAGAAAGGGTTCTTGTCAGGTAATTTTGTAAGTGGATGCAGCATTACACCGCATACCCCCAGTCAGAAGACTGAGTATGCCTGAAGGAACTGGGGAAGCCTTCATAGAAGGGAAAATCTAAACAACATTGACCTGGAGAGGAATATAGCTGATGTAGATACCATATTGTGAAATTGTTTCTAATTAAATTGCTCCCATCAAGCTGAAATTATTTACACTGGGGAAATGGGAGGTTTTTTTTTTTTTTTTTTTTTTTTTTTTTTGAGAAAGATTCTCACTCTCTTGCCTGGAGCGAGTGCCGTGGCGTCAGCCTAGCTCACAGCAACCTCACACTCCTGGACTCAAGCAATCCTACTGTCTCAGCCTCCCAAGTAGCTGGGACTACAGGCATGTGCCACCATGCCCGGCTAATTTTTTCTATATATATTTTTAGCTGTCCAATTAATTTCTTTCTA
>CAUYSK010066838.1:0-22302 GCA_963575035.1 Avahi laniger
AGTTCATCTCAGACTTGGCACAAAATAGGCACTCAATTCACATTGCATTAAATGATGGATGGAAGAATGCTTTCATTATCCAATCTTCACACAGCTTATAGAATAAGTATACAGAATCCAAGATACATGATGCTGAGAGTAGTTTTTATACATTTGCAAAGCCTTTAACCTGCATTTGGGGAAGGCAAAGACATAAAGTGTAGCTAGAATGTTTGTACCCTCACAATACCTTGGAATAATAATATAAAAAAAAAAAGGACAATAATAAATTATTTTTTAAAAATAATTTTGTTTGTGCATATTAACAAGACACAACTGAAATTAAAATTTTTAAAAGTTTCATTTATAATTTCATTAAAATTATAAAATACTTAAGGGACACATTTACTAAAATATGTACATGGAATGTACACTGGAATCTACAAAACATCCCTGAGAGAAATTAAAGAAGACCTAAGTAAATAGACAGCTATACCATGTTTATGGATGAGAAGATGTAATTCATTAAGGTTAGAGTTCCCACCAAATAGATTCAAAATAATTGTAATCAAAATCCCAGCAGGAGTTGTTGTAGAAATAGACATGCTGATAATAAAATGTATGTGGAAATGTAAATAATGAGAAATGACCAAAAATAGTATTGGAAAAAGAACATGTTTAGAGATCTTGCCCTACTCGTTTTCAGTACTTACTATAAAGTATGATATTGGCATAAGGTAAGACATATAGATCATTGGAACAAAATTGAAAGTTCAGAAAAAGACATGCTTATATATGGTCAACATACTTTTGAGGATGTCAAGGTAAATCAGTGGTTGAATAATTGTCTTGTCAACAAATGGTGTTAGAGAAACTGGAGATCCATGATAGAAAAAAAAAAGGCTTTGACCCTTACCTCACACAATGTAAAAATTAACCTGAAATGCATTACACAACTAAATACTTTAAACAATTAGTTTTAAAACTAAAACTGTGTAACTTCTAACAAAAAAATCGTACAAAATCTCTTTGACACTTTTTTTGAACAGATATTTCTTAGGACACATAACCATGAACAAAAATTGAAAAAAGTATAAGATGAATTTTAGCAAAATTAAAAATTTTGCTCTTTGAAAGATATTGCTAAGAAGTAAAGAATGTAAGTCAGAGAGTAGTCTGGGATAAAATATTTGCAAATTATACATCTGATAAATGATTTATTAATATATTTAGAATATATGTGTGCAAGTGTGTGTATATATATGTGAATATATATATATATACATATTTCCTTATGACTCAGTAACAAGAAAACAAAAATCTAAATTAAAAAAAAGTAAATGGCCAATAGCACATGAAAGGACATTCAACATCATTAGTCATCAGAGAAACGTAAGAGATACCACTATACACCTACACAAATGGGTATTACTAGTTTGACTGACAACACTAAGTATTGATGAGGAAGTGGAGCAGCTGTCACTCTCAATCACTGCTGTAGGAACATAAATTGTAATCCGCTTTAGAAAGAAATTTGACAATTTCCTATAAAATTAAATAAATACTCATCATATAATCCAGCAATCCAATTCTTAGGTATTTATATAAGAAAAATGGAAGCCTATGTTCACAAAAATCCTGTACTAGAATGTGCATAGCATTGATTTTTTTTCTTTAATAGTTAAATGTAGAAACAGTGAAAATGTCCATCAACTGATAAATGGGTAAAGAAATCGCTTTATACTCATACAATGGAATACTAACCAGCTGTAAAAAGGAACAAACTATTGATATATACAATTACATTGATGAATGTAATTGATGAAAAGAATTATTCTAAGGGAAAGTAGCCAGGCACAAATTTCTACATACTATATAATACTATTTGTGAGAAATTCTACAAATGGCAAAACTATAGCAACAGACAGAAAATTGATGCTTGCCATGAATCTTTGATGGGAAGAGGGGTTTAATAAAAAAGGGGCAATAAATGTGTTCTATATCTTGATTTTTGTGGTGGTTACATGATTGTAGACATTTACCACAACTCAATAAACTGTACATTTAAAATTGGTGAGTTTTATTGTGCATAAATACATCAATATAATTATTTTTAAAAAAAGATAGAATAATTAGATGAAAAAACAATGACAAAAAAAAAATCGTGAGCTTTCTACATATCAAATTATAATTGGCTCCATGAAATAATCCTACCGCTAAATTTCTCTTCAAATCAGGAATGTCTTCATTTTGGACTCTGAATAAAGGTGTTATGGGACAATACCCTTAAGATTCTTAAAAGCTCTATAGATTATCTGAGAAAGATTTAAAGGTAACAACATAAAATGTCTGATGTCCTAACAATGGGTCTTGTAACCACACCTTTGATTTGATCTTGATCCCATCCCCACATTTCATTGAAAATACCCAGGATTTGATATTTGTCCTGAGGCTATTTCTTACTGTCTAATTGCAACCCAGCTGGAATAGCTGAGAATAGAAAGAGTTTTATTTTCCAACTCTGTAAATCCTGGGTTGGAAATATTTTTTCTAAATTCTACTTGGAAACTGAACAGGTCTTTCTTAATCTACTTCTCTATTCCCTTAATAGGCAAATAAACGAACCAATTAATACTATCAATATGCTTCCTGAAAATCTTTTTGGTAAGATTCTCAAGTTCATTAGGTCCATTTTTCTTAAATTTTCCATTTTACCATAGGAAATAATGTTTCCACTAATAACGCAGGTCACTTGTCTACATCCTCCAATAGCATTTTCCATACTTCTCCGTCTTCTGCTAAGCGTGTCCTCACCATGCTCTGGCCTCTGCTTGCAGCCTGGTCCTGAAGCTAATGCATGTATTTTATATTTTTGTTAGGTTAGCATGAATTTTTCAATTATCTAGTGCTATCTAGCATTCCTCCCAACACTCAATGGCTTAAAAGAGAAAAGAGTTTTTTTTTTTTTAATTTCTTAGAATTTTTGGATCAACTGGTGGTTCTTCTATTTCGTATGGTGTTGACTGGGGTAAACAAATAAGGGAGCTTCATCAGTCGGAAGCTTGGCCGAGGCTAGAGCATGCCTGGGGAATTACTCAAGCATCTGGTGCCACAGTGATGAGAGCCTCAGTTCTCAATCCCATGGCCTTTCATTTCCTTTAGCTGTTCTTCTCTCCCTCTTTCTCTTTCTCTCTCTCTCATTTTCTCTCATCATTTAGTAGTCTGGCTCAAACTTATTTGCATAGGGGCTGTTTTCCATAAGAACAAAGAAGAAAGCAATCAAACCTCTTAAAAGCTAGGCTGAGACCAGTACAGCATTACTTCTGCACCAGTTTATTGGCCAAAGCAACTCACAAATTTAAGCCAGATTCAAGGATAGGGGACATAGACTCCACTCCTTGCTGTAAAGTGTCTTCAGCCTACAGAGATTGGAGGAGTTTCTCATGCCCCTCTTTGCAGGCAATCAGTTATGCTGTATTATTCTCGAACTTTTCAGATACTTCAGGCCAAAATAGTCATCCCCAACCCAATATTATTAGTTTTGATAGTTTTCATTGGTCATCTGTAACTAGAGACTAAAAGAGTCCTCACTAACATAAATATAGGAAGTGAACATATGTGACAGTTGGCTAAGTGTGGAAAGTAAGGTAAGGGAAAAAAATCCTGAGAAAGTGCCGATGGTGAAGGGAAGTTAATTATCTGGAACTTCAATTCACAAAGAATTGTATACCCTGCACGGGACCATTCGCCAAATCCCAAAGAATTGTATGAAAGTACTTTATCCAGTTTTTCCCAAAGCATTCTGTAGGATCTTGTTTCTATGGAATGCTTTCTAGTGATTTCATGAAAAAATAAATTTCGTTGCTAAAGGGCTCATCAGAGCTTTTGATAGCTGTTATAATATGCATCATGGTATGTGCTGTAACATTTGCTAAATTTACTTTACTACAGACTCCTTACTTCAGCCTCTTGAGAAATGATGGTCGATGGGATATCCTCTGGGGAATTGCACTATCGTTTGAGCTACTCCTTTCAGAAATGGGGAATTAGGGGCTCAGAGAATTTGAGCCACTTGCCTGAGGAGTTGGAGCAGAACTCAGAGCCTGTCACTGGGCTCTGATTTGGCTTCCAGTCCAAATCTCTGCTATTCTCCTTGTGGCTGAGATGTGGATACACCATAGGAGCATGATTTTTCCTGCTACTTTGAGTTTCTCGAGGCCTCTCTTTATCCATCCTTTTGACGCCCAATCCATTCTGTAGGATTCTTCAATGGTGGAACAACACACAGCAAGCTTGTGTGGAGCTGACACGTACCAGGCATGGGTTGGTGTTCTGTCAGAACCTCAGTCACAGGTTTCACCATATTTGGAAACTTCCTCATATGATCATTAAGGAATATATGAAATTAGTACTCTCTTATTACGAAAGACCTTATGAGACAGGTTTCTTTCTGGAACTAATTCTGGTACTTTATAGATATCACCACTTTCCATATATTTTTTGGAAAAACTTCAATTGTACCCAAACCAACCTCCCAAACCTCCCTCCTTTCCCATGAAAACACACACATTTGAGTACCTACGTGTGTTTTCCAGACAACATAAGCACTTTGAACGTATTCTCCTTGACCAGCTTGGAGTTCTGGTCTTGTGTAAAAACATTCCACTCTTTCATGTTTTCCAGACAGTGTCTAATGGGAATGGAAACTAGCACAGAATTGGGTGTTTGGTGAAGGAAATGACATATGGCCCTCTTAGAACTAAGGGCTGATGTCACTCACTAAGATGAAGAGTCTGTTGCCTGTTGCCTTTATGGCCAGGAACTGGTGAGTTGTGGTGCAGAGAGCACTGGACTGGGAGTCGGAAGGCCTGGATTCCAGTCATCGTGCTGTTGCTACCTCTGCTTGACCCCAAGTCCAACATCCCCTCCAATTTTGTTGGGTTACTTATCTATGCAATAGGCTCCGTCCGCCAAGTCCTATTTTCACCAATCTTGATCTATCAACTTAAAACATCTCAGTGTAGAGGTGAAGAAGAGATATACAGTTGGAATGTGAAAACCTGTCATTTGGAAGCGAGATTAAACCTGCTATGTGTAGGCTCCACGGGGTACTCAGACCGCTGGGTGGAAATTGCAAGGGGATTACAGAGAGACAGATTTTTACACTAAGGCTGGATGACCAATAAAAGGAAAGTGGTGTGGAAGAAACAGAGAAGCGATCACTTACTTTTGCTTGGTGACTTCATTCATTTATAAACAGATTTATATGGAAGAGTAACAGGACATGATTTATATTTTTAAGAGATCTCTGGGTTTTGTGTACACAATGGACTATAAAGGACATTAGAAGGAGCAAGCGGGCCAGCTAGGAGACTGTGCAAATACTTGAAGTGAAAAATAATGGTGGTTTTGGCTATGGCAATGGCCTTAGAAATTCAGACAATTTAGGGTAAATAATTGAATGGGGGAATAATTAAGACTTACTAATGAATTGATTACAGCCAGTGAAGAAAAAGATGGAATGAAGAATGTCTCAAGAATTTTGGCGTTAGCAATTGAGTTGGTTTCGTTTTCCCATTTACCAAGATGGCAGAGTTGGGAGTAGAACGTATTGGAGGTGGAATGGGAGGCAGCATTTCTGTTTTGGACATGTACGTTTTGCAACTTCCAAGTGCAGATATTAAACAGAATGTCTGGTATATAAATTTGGCTGCCAGAGAGGAGGTTTGGGCTAGAGATAAAATTGGGGAATGATATGTATTTAGATGATACTTGATAAGCTTCAGAGAGAAGTATGATTTGAATTCACTCTTGAAGGTTGAGTAGAGTTTACAGATTGAGACTGTGCAGAAAAAACTAAAAGCCAAAGAGACCAAGTGGGAAAAGGCAGAGTGCTAAGATGGTCAAGGTCCAGTGGACTCTCAGTATCTGAGCTCAGACCCTGCACATCACTCTGTAACAGCAACACTGTCTTCCCTCTAGAGACCCACCAGCATCTTACATCCCTGGACATTTGGGTTCAAAGCCAACAAAGGATTACAGCTCAGTGTAGTTTATTTAAGGATCATAATGGCATGTACAGGTTATTTCTTTCTCAAATTACATAAAAATTTCTCTTTATTTCCAGCCCCCCGCTGAATAAATTGAATTTATTAGTGTTTGTCTTTTTCCAAGTCTGGCAATCTCATCCAGTGTAATTCAGTTCAGACTTCAGTGTCACAGCCCAAGAGACTAGGATAGATTATGAGCAATTTAGAGATTCCTTGTCACAATTAATTTGTCTGTAGCCAGAGTTCTTGGGTTTATTTTCGAACTTTTTCCTTTTAAATCAGTTCCAAAAATAAAACATGATGTCCTTTTATTAGATGTCATCCAGCAGGAAGTGCTCTTATAGCACAAGCTTCAAGGAACTCTCAAGACCCAGATGATCTCAGGTACGAGGATCTCAGGATGTCCTCACAACTCTCCATCATGATGAGCAGGGTTCTCAGTCTTTATGGTCTCTCTGTCTCTGTCTCTTTCCCAACATTGTCTAGTTTGATATTTTCATTTCTGAGTTGATGCATTACTTTTCTATTGCTGCCATAATAATTCACCTTAAACTTAGTGGCTTAAAACAACTCAAATTTATCATTTTACAGCCTAGAGGTAAGAAGTTTGGCATGGGTCTCACAGGGCTGAAATCAAGGTGTTGGAAAGTTGCGCTCATTTCCGGAGACTCTAGGGAAGGATCCAATTCACTTCCATGTGGTCGCAGTACTAAGATCACTGTTTACTTGCTATCCCCTGGGAACCACTCCTAGCTCCTAGAGGCCTCCTGTATTTCACAATCAGCACCGAGGTGCCAAGTCCTTCCCACACTGCACTCTCTCTTGCTGCTTCTGTCTTTCCATCTCTCCGGTCCATTCTTCTTTCTTATTTACTTTTGAGGACTCATGTCATTAGATTGGGCCCAGGATAACCTCCCTAGATCAAAATTTTTAATCTTAATCACATCAGTGAAGTCTCTTTTGTCATGTAAAGTAACATATTCACAGGTCTTGGTCATTAGGGCATAGTTGTCTGCAGCTGACGTTATTCTGCCTAGCACAGTTGAGAAAACTGAGGCTCAAAAGATTACCATTCTTTTTCCATGATGGGAGAATAAATACACATAAATAACAATTTAAATCTGAATCTAGAAGCAAGATTTCTAACCTATATTCATTCTGCTATGAAAGCAACAGCAATAAAAACACATATCGTTCACGTATGAATGTGGGTATCTCATAAGAGTAGAATGATGTATTGGGAATAATACAATTTCTAAAATAAGGTACCCATAGCTTTAGAAGCTTGTTCTTTCACATGGTAGCCATGTGACATTTAGCAAACCAATTCGTCTTTCTGACCCACAGTTCTCTCATCCATGAGATGTTGAGTATAGGATCTATTTTTTCAGAATTTTCAGTGAATATTTGTTAAGAACATGGCATAGTTTATACATAAAATACACTAAAATGGCCAATTTGTGTCCCCGTATTGCACAGAGGAGAAAACTGGCATGGAGAGGAGGAACAGTTGGCACAAGGTCATAGAGTGGGTTAGTGGCAAACCCCAGACCAGATTACACAATGGTATGAGAATTTTAAGGGAAAGTAATTACTATGGCGACATTCCACACCTGCTTTCTACAACATTCCAGAAGCAGCCTGGAGACTGGGCTTCTCGATTCTCTTCCACCCAGCCGTCCCACAGGAATTAGAAGCTAAAAGACAGGCATGCTGGCTTCATCTGATGTGACAACTTTGGTCTTCCTCTGGCATTTTCAGTTTCCACATTCCTCTTGAACCTCTGCCCTTACAGCAAAATCGATGTCAGCTCACTTAGTGCTAAATGCTTCCTGCACACTGGGCCACTTTGCATCTGCTTAATAAAAATGGAGTCATCCAGCATCAATTGGTGTGAAATGATTTTCCACTTCATGTCAATAGAAAATCACCAATTTCCTGCTACAAGGGACACTTAGTACTGGGAGTCACTTGGAGTCATCATGAATTATCATTGCCTAGGCTGCCTGCCTTTATGTGACCAGATCCTATATCTAGAAAGACTGTGGATCAAAGCTCTATTTTCATGTAATTAAATATAAGGATGAAAATATGGCCAATCCTCCTATCAAGGTGGAATCTTATCATTACCTGAAGACAAAAACAAAAGCACATTGTAACTGAGTTTGTAACTTCAATGTGGCAGGTAAGAGTAGAATTATTCATTCATTTGGAGAACAAAATAAAGACCTCCTATGCTCTATGCACACTCGCAGATACACAGATGAATAAAATAAAATCTATACTCCTAAATGAATAATATAGTACAATAAAGACAGATGTATACACAGTCAAGTACAACAAAACGCATAATTAATTATATACAACTGTTAAAAATTGTGTCTTAATCTAGTGGTATTCAAACATTATTGCTTGTGGAAATCTTCATTTAAGTGAAATTTTGCAAAAAAGTTCAATAAATAAAACTGACAATAGGAGACTTGCTACGGCTGAAGTGGGGACAAGGGGCCTGGAGACCCAGAAATTAAGCACCTGCTTAATTTCCTTCCCCTTGCTCCCTAACACACTGTAGTTTCTGATAGAGCTCTTTACAATGTTTTAAAGATACTATTCTGCGATATTTGAAACTGACTTATTTAATGTAATGGTTTTTAAGTACAAGTAGAAGGTAACTTTTTATTTATTATTACCTCTTTAACTTACTTTATAGACTAAATTTTTCTGTACTCCTGGTTGGTATCTCAGGGGGATTTTCACTTTCTCTGATCCTTTTCAGGTATTAATGTACAATCTTGTTTCCCAGTGACCAAAACGTCCAGCTCAATGGAAAACTAAAATCAATGTCAGTCAATTAAAACCTTTTCCCATTCATCTTGCAAATGGTATGATTCCCTCTTTAAGTCTGAATAATATTGTATATCACAACTCTTATTTCCATTCAACTGTGGATGGAGACTTTGGTTGTTTCTGGATCTTGGCTATTGTGAAAAATGTTCCAGTGAACACAGGGGTGCAGATATCTCTACAAGGTGGTGATTTCCGTTCCTTTTGGTATATACCCCAAAGAGGGACTGCTGGGTCATACGGTAGTTCTGTCATCGTTAACAACATGGATGAAGTTATGCTAAATGGAATAAGTCAGACACAGAAATAAAAATACATGATGTCTCACCTCTCTAACAGGTGGAATCTTAATAAAAAAAAAAAGGAGAGAGAAATAGGGCATAAAACGGTAATTACCAGGGGTGGGAGTGGCAAGAGGAAGTGGTAGAATGTAAGGTGAAAGGTACAGAGTGAGTTAGTAGGATAAACAAATCTAGAGCTCTAATGTACAGCATGAGGACTATTGTTAATAATATGATATTGCACACTGGTAATTTGCCAAGAGAGCAGGTTTTAGGTACTCTTACTCCCCTCCACAGGAAAAAAAAACAAAGAAAAAAAGGCAAGCAACTATAGGAGACAATGGGTTTGTTAATTTACTGTGTTAATTACTTTACTGTATGTGTGTGTGTGTAAAAGATACATGTATCAAAACATCGTGCTGTATATCTTAAGTAAATGCAATAAAAAAAAAAAAAAACTTTTCTCTTTTTCAAACTTTGGCCTGACACAATTAGAAATTGTAGAGAGAGACTTGTCATCAGCGTCTTAACTATTTCTCCACACTGCTCTTCTATTTCTCTTTCTATTTCATTATGACTCCTTTGACTCTTCCTGGAATGGTCAGGGTAAGGTGAGAGAGGAAAGAGGCAGAGGATATCTTATTTGCCTTCTAGGGCTGCCACAGACAGTTGTGTAGGCTACATACTGCACAAGAGTACCCAGCCAATGGAGTAAATCTAGTTCACCTTACTAAGGACTGTATGATCCAGGGCCTGTATGATCCAGGGGAAGGGGGCATGTTTGAAATTTTTACAACAGTGTTACCTCATCAGCTAGTTCTTTGCTCCCTACACCGGAAGGGTGTGCCTTTTTAAAATTTCCACAAGGTGATATATAGAGAGGCAGCCCTGTTGACCGGTACAATTTAAAGCTGACATTGAACTGAATGTGGTAAATGTTTGAGGCTGGCTCTTTTCTTTGTGAGATGCCTTGAAGGTTATTTGCAGTCCTCCCACTTCAACCCCAACAGAGCAGAGCCCTCTGATTTGATTATCTCTGATTTCATAGCCCCTCTGGCTAAATACATATGACCACACAATCCATTCCTCCACCTCACACAGACTGCGTTGGGTTTCTGCACTCTGCAGACAGTCTTTTAGCGGAATCCCTTTCAAGATGCCCAAAGGCTTGCCGCCTGGTCTGGCCTAGAAGACATACGTGTCTTCCCCCATCATGGCAAGATGCGAATTTCTAACAGCCATCCCGGCTCCCAGTGGCCAAAGATGCTTTTGGCAAGTCTTTCCCCATTAGAGCTGTTCAGGCAAAAGTCAAGGTCCTGCCTCCATATTTACCAAATTCCAGGGTGAGAATACTATTGTCTGAAGCCCCCTTCTGGATCAACCCTCCAGCATCTCCTCTGCACTCACAAAATGGGTGATAAGCCAAGTGGCAAAAAACAGGTTCACAGCTCTTACCTCTTCCTGCATCAACAGATGACAGTGGATATTCTGGGCCTTGGAACACCTGCTGAGACACAAAGACCTTAGGAAAGGTCTTGGGACATAATATTTATTGATGTAGATAGGTGTAGATAGGTATTATAGCTAGATAGAAAAACAAGTATATCATGCATAAGAATAAATAATGGATAAAAAGTAAACAATGCACCTGGTTTGGTACAAGATGAAGTGGAGATGTTTGAGATCTTCTCATTTAAAATATTACTTATGTAACACCTGTGAGGTTCACCTGGAGGAGGGGAGAGGCTGCTTGAAACCCCAAATACATAGGAAATAAACTCTAGATGTCATCCGTATTAGTTTCCTACTGCTGCTATAACAAATTACCACAAACTTGGTGGCTTAAGACTGTAGAGATTTATCATCTTAATGTTCTAGAGGTCAGAAATCTGAAAAAAGTTCTTACAAGGCTAGAAGTGAAGATGTCAATCGAGCTACAACTCATTCCAGAGGCTCTGGGAGAGAACCTGTTTTCTTTCCTTGTATGTTTTCCAGAGGCTGCCTGAATTCCTTGGCTAATGACAACAAATCACTCCAACCTCTACTTCTGTCTCTACATCACCTATTCTTTGACCTTGACCACTTTGTGTGAAGGACTCCGTGATCGGGCCTACCTGGATAATCCAGGGTAATTCTCCCATCGCACGATCCTTAAATGAATCATATCCGATAAGTCCTTTTTGCTGTGCAAGATAATGTGTTCACCGGTGTAGGGGACTAGGGCATGGGCATCCTCGGCAGGGGGCTATTATTCTATCTACCAAACCATCTTTAATAGGAGGCCACCAATAGAGAAAATGAAAAATAGTTACAGTTATGAGACTTTTAAACACTGGATTTGAGTAACCTGCTTAAACCCTTGCAGCCCTCAGTTTCTTCCTCTATAAAATGAGGATAATAATAGTACCTGCCTCATACAGTTATAAGCATTACGTGAGTTACTATTTTCAATACACTGAGAACAGTGCTGGCTCATGATAAGTGCTATATAAGTGATTTTTTAAAAAATCACAGGGAAAGGCACTCTATGTTGCAAAGTGAACTTGAGATCCAGCTGTTTCTCATTTGGCCAACACTGTGTTACACATTCTAGGATTAATCGAAGCAGAGGCTTATTATCTTAACGGGTGTTAATAAATTTCTGGAGTGAGCCTGATACAATATAATATGTGTTTAGTGTTTACTTTTTAGCTCTCTGCATCTAGGTTTTGAGATTTATTAAAAGAAAAGAGTGGTAACTAGCACTCAGGCATTGTGGTTGGGAGATTGTATAATAACATGTTAAGAGCACAGGCTCCGAAGTGAGACAATTTAGTTCAAATATTGGCTCCCCTGTGACTTTGAACAGGTTACTTAACCTTTCTGGGATAAATAAGCTTGATGATTCTACTTACCTTGCCGGTCATTGCGATGACTAAATGAAACCATGTTCCTCCCATTCTGAGCACCGGGTTCCTAGGAAGGGCTCAAAGAATGTGCAAAATAAAATGAGTCGGGGGAAAAAAGAATTTGGGCAAATCGTAGTCGCACAGTCTAATGTAATGTGACCGAAACACCACATGCTTGCTCCCAAGAACACTCTCTGAACCCAGTGAATTTCCACTGTTAGGGGGAAGCAGGGATGGCAGACCAGATTAGGATAATTGTTTTTCTTGGAAACTGAAGAATCGAAGTTTGCCTCCGGCACCTCTATTACTGCAACTTCAATCCAATCCCCAAATCCCACTGATACAGTGAATGAAACTTAAAAGCTGCAAAGAAGAGAAGGAAGAATTGAAGAGAGGAGCCAAAATGCTTCGGGCTTCAGTTTGATCCTCTCCTGCCATCTCCCCGCCCCGCCTTTGCCCCACGCCTCTGCAAGCTTCCTCTTTCTGTACCTGTTGGGGAAAATAGTCTTTCTCCCGACTCTTTGCTGTAGGAACCTTTTATTTTCTTTATGGGCAAGTATAGGGGAAAGATAAACACATCAAGGCACTGAGAGGGAGGCCTCAGAGGAATGAGAGGGCACGGCCTTGGGCTTGGATTACAAATGCGAGGGATACGGCTCTCGTCAAGACCCTGAGCACGTCATTGCAGCCGCCCATTTTCCTGCAAGTGTTTTCAACAGGCAGGGAGGTATCGAGGCCCCAGTTTCAAGACTACGAGGCAGTCAAACTTGCAAACAATCCAGACCCTAGCAATAGCTTCATAGCCAATCTATTGGAATCTCAGTTTTAACATCTCTAAAATGGGATAAAATACATAATATACTTGGCACTCTGCTCAATAAACCCGCCTTTTCTTTCTCCTCCTCCTCTCTCTTTTCCACCTCATTCTCCCTTTTTTTTCCATCCACTTTTCCCTGATCTTTCTTCTCCTCATTCTCCTTGCCATTTTTAATCTTCATCCTTTTCTTCCTCTTTCGTTCCCTATCGCAAGCCAGGGGCCATGTCTCACTCATCTCTGCCTCCCGTGAGACCTTGTACAAAGATGTATCCTTGTACAATGGATATTTCTATAGCGAAGGAAAAATAAACCCCTCAACCATCCTTTCTTTGCATAATTAAAGAAAGCACTATCATATCTTGTGTTCTTACTAATGGATACTAGCTAGTATTAATATAATGCAAATACTTCTAAGTAAAGAATTAGAGAAGTATAAAACAACCTAGAATTTTAGTACCACATAGCACCTTCAGCTCTGGCTTTAAAGAAAAGATAATGAAGGATCAGAGAGGAGTAGGGATTTATCCAGGTCTTCTCAGGGCCGAGAGAGAGTGACTATCTTGTCCCTCAGCCATGTCTCTATTTCTAGAGTCTGACACCCTCTCTATGAAGGACAGTCTCCTGACCGTCCCATTCATTCATTCATTCACCCATTCTCTGAAAATATGCTTAAGAGCTTTGGACATCGAGGACAGGACTGCATGCAAAAACAGACCTGATGTCTATCTTAGTGGGCAAACTTACAGCCCAATAGAGAAGACTGAACTGAAAACACGTACACCTCACTCCACCCCATGAACATATGTGAATAATATTCAGCTTTAAGGGATACGTGATTGGAAGGAAAACCGCAGTGTGCTATGAGAGGGAAAGAAGGGGAATACTACTGAACTAAAGCATCTTTGGGGCAATGACTTTTAAGAAGAAGCCTAAGGATTAAAAAATATTTCCAGGAGCAAGTGCTGCTAGTCCTCAATGCCATTGTTAATGTGGCTGGCCCACCTGGAGTAACCTCTCTAACCTCCTTACTTCCTCTAAGGCCAATAAAAGTGCCGTAGATCCTGCAAGCCCTTCCCTGTCATCCTAGTCCTGCCCTTTCTAGAAAAGGTCAAGATTTCTCTCCAAGAGAGGTTGCATTAATTCTTTCTATCCTAAACTGCTAAGTGGGAGGGCATAATCAAGGACTTCCAGAGTGTCTGTCTTTTAAAGAGACTGTTCTTTCACTGCCAAGAAAGATCGAGAGAAGCTTCTTGGAAGAGGTGGGTGAAGACGTGGAGTTTTGAAAAATTCTCATTCTCCTATATTCCTTTTATTCCATCTCAAACTCTCATCCTGCAATTCTTTGATTATTTATAGAAGATATTCCCAAAGAGGGCAGTTCCATACTCTGCCTTGCAGATTGCAAAGAGAGATAAATAACACATTCCTCATTCTCCTACTCGCTGGGGAAATTGGGGGCTGTGTTTACATCGCTTCCTTGGTATTTATCCTCCTGCTGGCTGTCCCATCCCCTCTATTTCATGTTGTTATTTTACTTCCATTAGGGGAGCAGAAAAACATGAGAAGCCATTCTGATCCACCCCAATCCTCAGAGGGTATTGCTCGGTCAAAGTCAGCATCCTCTCCCTGTAATTTTCCCTACAAACATCTCATTCAAGAAGCATTTTTCCTTGCTCTGAATACTAATGTCCTGATGATGATAAAAAATAAATAAATATCTCACACACATCCACGCACACATCAAAACAAAACAGTAGAGAAAAGAGAGAACAGAAAATATTGCTTGATTTTGCTTGAAAATCTTGCATGCTTGATTCATTCCATGTTTATACCCTTCTGGTTTTCCTTCCTGGGCTCCTGGGAATTGCCTCCTTAGCAGTTAGGAAGGGCTAGCTGGGTCACTACCGTTTTCATGTGGCATGCCTGTCTTCTGTGGCTTTTCTTCTATGGGAAAGGACTGGACTTTATTAAGAAACCTTCTGAACATATGAGCCCCTATTCTCTATCCACCAAGTCTACAGAGATGTTGATATAGTCCCTTATGTCTGAGGGACTGGCAAGACTGTTATTTTTCGGTATTTTTCCGGAAATAGAGGCTTTGCTTCAAGAAATCCTTGTGGTTGGTCAAAAGAATTTTGATCATCTGAGTCCTTATTTGGTTAAATTTTCTTTACCCTGACTCTTCAATGAAGGATAAACATATACTGAACATCTAGCTATGTGCCAAAGCAGGTTTTATGTGCTATTACATTTATTTTCTTCAAAAAAAAAGAGAAAAATATTTAAAAAATTAACAATGTTCAAATTGCATAGATGGAGAAACTGACATTTAGAGCATAAATAAATTCTAATTGAGAGATTCAGAGATCTTTGAGCTCATTGTTATAGATTCACTTTCCTGTGATAAGTTTTAAAAGGCAATGTGGTACAGCTCACATTACTAGGTTTTAGAATATTAGATTTGAGGTACTTACAAGCTGCATGATCTTCAGAAAACAAAATATGAGCCTATCTCAATCTTACTTTCCCACCCTCTGTGGTATGAAGGAGAAGGTGGGAAATTTGGATACAGAAATGAGAGATAGAAATTTCAGCTCCATCATTTACTGAAGCTGATTTTTAGGGCAGCTTCTCCCAAAACAGTGTGTGAGATGAGGAATCGTGCACAGGGTATTTGTTAAGGATATGCTCCCAGGAGAGACTGATAGGGGAACAGCAGAGAGGAATGGGGCAAAGTCAAGCGAGGATGTGATTTTGGGTGAGGTCTCAATACTGATGCCCAGGAAACCCTGCAACATATTGCTCCTCAGAGTTTGTCCTAACTCAAGGTAAGCTTGTGTAATGATCATCAAATCAGGATATTTAGCATATTCTTCATCTCAAACACTTATTATTTCTTTGTAATGTGAACATTCAAAATCTTTTCTTCTAGCTTTTTTGAAATATGCAATATAATATTGTTAACTACAGTCATTCTTCCGTGCACAGATCATCAGAACTTACTCCTCCATCTAACTGTAACTTTATACTTATTAACATTATGTCCTCCAGGTTCATTCATGTTGTCACAAATGACATAATTTTATTCTTTTTTATGGCTGAATAGCGTTCCATTGTGTATATATACCACATTTTCTTTATCTATTCATCTGTTGATGGACACACATATGTAAATTGAATCTAAATCTTGACTGTTGTTAATAATGTGGCAATAAACATGAAAGTGCAGATATCTCTTCAACATACTGATTTTATTTCCTTTGGATATATGCCCAGTAGTAGGATTACTGAATCATATAGTGGTTCTATTTTTAATTTTGGGGGGACCTCCATACTGTCTTTCATAATGTCTGCACTAATTTTCATTGCCACCAACGTTGTGTAAGAGTTCACCTTTC
Source organism: Avahi laniger (assembly GCA_963575035.1). Classification (NCBI taxonomy): domain Eukaryota; kingdom Metazoa; phylum Chordata; class Mammalia; order Primates; family Indriidae; genus Avahi; species Avahi laniger. The sequence goes on from CAUYSK010066838.1 coordinate 16,258, forward strand.
TCTGCATCCATACCAGCATCTGTTATTTTTTATCTTTTTTCATAATAATCATTCTAATTGAGGTAGGATAATATCTCACTGTGGTTTTGATTTGTATTTCCCTAATGATTAGTGATTCTGAGCAGTTTTTCATATACCTGATGGCTAGTTGTATGTCTCTTTTTGAGAAATGCCTATTAAAGTCTGTTGTCCATTTTTTTATTCAGGTTATTTATGTATTTATGTATTTACTAGTGAATTGTTTGAGTTTCTTAAATATCCTAGAAATTAACCTCTTGTCAGATGCATAGTTTGAAATTTCTCTCCCATTTTTTAGATTATCTCTTCACTATATTATTTCCTTTGCTGAAAAAAAAAAGACTTTTTTTTGGTATGATATAATTACATTTGTTTATTTTTGCTTTTGTTGCTTGTGCTTTTGTGTGCTTAGCCAAAAAATCCTTGCCCAGATTAATGTCATGAACATGTCCTCTATGTTTTCTTTTGGTAGTTTTATCATTTCAGGTCTTACACTTAAACTTTTAATCCATTTTGAGTTTATTTTTTTATATGACGAGAGATGGAGGCTAGTATCACTCTTCTGTATGTGCATATCCAGTTTTCTCAGCACCATTTATTGGAGAGATTATCCTTTCCCCAATGTGTATTCTTGGTACAATTGTGAAAACTCAGTTGTCTGTGTGTGGATTTATTCCTGTGTTCTCTATTTTGTTTCACTGGTCTGTGTCCTGTTTTTATGTCAGTATCATATTGCTTTGGTTACTACAGACTTCACATACTATAATGCCTTCAATTTTGTTCTTTTTGCTCAAAATTACTTTGGCAAATTATATGCTTTTCACAAGTAAACTTTATGGCATACACATTATATCTCAATAAAGCTACTATAAATTTCCAGTGAAATCTCTACAATGTCTAATATAGGCAAATGAAAATTTTCTCTGGAAGGTCATACTTTTGTCTCAGGCGCCACTGGATTCTCCCATATAAAACCTCACTGAAGGTGGATTCGCAATCTTTAATTGCAAAACACACAACAAAATAATTCAACATGAGTCAGAGTAAGAAGACATACCAAACAGAAGGGTTAAGCCCCAAGATTTTTATTCTGGCTCTATCAGCTATTCAAATTCTCTGAACCTGTTTTGTCTTTTGTTTCAGTGAGAACAATAATAATACCTACCCTATAGGGTTTTTTGTAAGGATTCAGTGAATAATAGCAGGTCAAGCATTGAAAATGATGCCTGACACAGAGAAATGCATACTGTATAAATAATAAGTATAATTAACTGTCAACAAAAAAATTAAAAAGAAAGCAGCTGGATTGAAAAATTGAAATTGATACATAGGCATATAATAATAATTCACAGGTAACGTAACAACAGTTGATAAACATATGGAAGGGTGTTTGACTTCAGAAGGAAACAAATACATGTGCCCTAAATTTTAAAAGATATGTTATTTTTATCCTATTAAATTGGCAAGGATTAAACCATTTTTTGTATATTACCCAGAGGTTACTAAGGGGTTATGGGAATGAGCTTTGTAATACACAGTTGGAGAAAATGTAAATTGGAACAAACCTAATGAGCATTTAGCCAAGTTTATCAAAAAGCATTTCAAATCAATATGAAATATCTCATTACTTTTTCCAAGAGCCAAGGACAGTAAGATGAATTTCTTTTGATGAAAAATGATGCAGAACATGTAGAGATATTCACACAAAAAAGAGATAACACAGTATACCTTAGACTGGCGTTTAATTTCCCAGGCTCCAAGCTCCTCATGGGTACAGGTCTCTATGAACAAAGTTGTTGCTCAGAAGGGCAAATTCGAGTTTAGTCTACCTTTACTTGAAGGTGTGGACCTTTGGAAGCTCTGGCTTATGTAGAAGTCTAAATTTTAACTTTCACCCCGAGTAAGCCCCAGTCCTCTTCTCCTGATTCTGCTGGAGCTTGAACTCCATTCTTTCCATTACTAAGACCCCAACAAAAACTATGCATCTTCTTCCCTACCCTGGCCCTACCTTCTTAGGGTGGCTATAGCATCCACTCACCTGTTCATTATCTGGATCTCAATAGTTTCTTTGTATTTTTGGTACTGAAAAATTTCTCTTGGCCAGGTGCAGTGGCTCACATCTGTAGTCCCAGATACTTGGGAGGCTGATATAGGAGGATCTCTTGAGCCTAAGAGTTTAAAGCTATAGTGAGCTATGATCACACCACTATACTCCAGCCTAGGCAACAAAGTGAGAGATGCTGTCTCTAAATTCTTTTTAATTTTTAAAAATTTAAAAATTTCTCTAATTTTATTGTGAATTCATCTGTGTATTTGATAGGACCTCTCATATTATATGTAGGGCTTCTAAGTGCTATGTAGTAGTGGAGCTTTTCGATTCCCTATCCTATTCTATGGCAAAAAATAAAAATGAAAATCTGATTTTAAAATGATCTACACACTTTCAAAATCCCATGGATCTAAGAGAAAACCCTAGAATTTCACATTATTAAAAGTCTCTTTGAAGGAAAGAACACATCAGAAAACAAGGGGATCTTATATTTGGCCAAGCACTGGACTCTCCAAGTTTTCATCTCTTCCTAGGGCTGTCTATATAGTCCTCCTCCATGCCGTCTTCAGTGCCACGTACACATACTTAGGACTTATTACACTGCCTCATATTGTCAGTTTACAAATCTGTCTCCCCTAGTGGACCAGGGCCTCTCTAGATGCTAGACTGCTCTCTCCTACAACTATGTCCCATTTTCTAGAATGACCTGCCACCAATGTATGTGCTCTGTACATGTTTATTGAAACTATTAATGACTTTCTTTTTAAAAATTTACCTGATGGGGCGGTAGAAGAAAATGTCTTAGATGCAACCCTTTGGATCAATTGGAATTAATGATGCATTTTTTATTTCACAAATATTAACTGAACACCTAATGTAACTATAGCTATTTTCTGGGTTCTAAAAAGAAGTATACTTTTTCAAAGAAATAGCTATTTTTCAATGGATACACATGGACATACAGGGTGAAATAATAGGCAATGAGAACTCCAAAAGATGGCAGGATAGGAGGGGAAAAAGAAAGGAAGAATTACCTCTTGGGTACATTGCACACTATTCTGGTGGAAGGTACACTAAATGTCCAGACTTCACCACTACACAATATATCTATGTAACAAAACTGAATGTGTACCCCTAAGTGCATAAAAATAAAAGAAGAAATGCAGTTTTTGTGAGGAATTTCATTTAAATCCTGTATGAGTAGGAAGAATTTCTGCATATGTGTATATGTGTGTGAGAGACAGAGAAAGAGAGAGAGATTTTTCCCTTGCAAATAGTTAACATGTTTTATATATGATCTGAACACAAATACTTTAGTGTAGTAGCAGAAACACCTGCAGGAGAAGCTTGCCTGGATTAGATATTTTCTAACTACATGACCTTCAGCAAGTTACTTTCCTTCCCTAAGTATTAATTTTCTCCTGCATACTTTGCAAGATTGTTATGAGAATTATAAATAACATCTATAAAATACCTGACCCATAGTAGGTGTTCAATAAATCATAGTTGCTGCTATTGCATCATAACATGAGAATCCTTTTCAAATGTGGGGGTTAACTACTTTGTTTTCTTTAAAATAGACACAATGTGACTTCTTGTTACTGATTCTAATCCTGTGAAATGCATACCGTAATAGATAATTATCCCAATTAGGACATGACAAGCTTGTGCTTGCACATTTTCTTTAGGAAGCAAGTAAACATGAAGCAAACCTAGTTCATTGGCATTTCCAAATCAGAGCCAGGAGCGGAAATAAGATAGATAATGCCATAACATTGATGCCTTGAAGTTCCCTACAAAGCAAACCTACTTGATATGACAAAAGTCTACCACATTGGCCACTGTAAAAACCTCAGGATGTCCAGACCAGCCCTTTGGGCATCAAGGGCTAAAGCTTCTCACTGCCCTCAATCTCTAAACGGATAGCATCTTGCAGAGATATTTTACCGCATTACCACACTACTTTCATCTGGTGCCAAGAATGTACTGGAAAAGCCAACAGGAAATGAAAACTAGCCAATTTGTAAAATGTTCTCATGACTTTTATTTCCCAATGTATGCCTCCATTGATCTCTTAGAGTTCTTGGGGCTGGAATGGAGAACAATAATCTCTGGCAATGCATGGTGTGACCTTGGCAGAGGTCTTTCCCCTTGCCTTTCCTGGCCAAAATGGTTCAGATTCCCATACACGAGCAGCAGAGCCACTAAAGAATCTCATTCAGAGTTCTTCTGTCTGCTTATTGAGAGGAAGCCATGGGAGGGGTGTGGGGGAAAATATCAGACTTGGCATTCATTTTATAGTCCCAGTGTCCATAAAATGGAGTCCGTGTCTAGTTTATGGGATTGAAGTTAGATTCCTCTGATAAAACATTTGTAAAAATAGTTTATAAATGTTAAATCTCTATACACATGGGAGACTTGTTATTCTTGCCCTCTCTGTCACTGGAGAAATGAAACACCCTGCATTCACCTTTCAGGCTAATGTCGTTTCTAACACTGGCTTATCGACAATATGGGCAACAAGCTAGAAATAAGACTAAGCAAAGGTCTTGTATTGTATTCCCCACATATATTTATTCTCACCAAGCATCTAGAAGTATCTTGAATTATTGGATATTAAAAGATACTGTGGTTTCTCCACAGCTGTGAAAAGGTTCCTCAAAACCCTTGTATATCATAGTACTTCACTATCTCAATCTCTGACACCGGCTTCTATTAATTCTGCAAATTGTTACAGAGGCACACCACCTGTATTAGTCAGGGTTCTCCAAAGGAAAAAGAACACAGTCTTTATTCTTAAGGCCTTCAAATGATTGGATGAGCAACCCTCCCCCATATGGATGATAATCTGCTGTATTGAAAGTCTCCTGATTTAAATGTTAATCACGTCTAAAAAATGTCTCCACAACAACATCTAGACTGATGTTTGACCAAGCCTAGACGAATTGACATATAAAGCTAAACATCACAGGACCAAACCCTTTAGAGGACTTTCAAGTGGAAGGACTGAGTGGCAGTTTGAAAGTAAAGGCCTTGGGAGCTCATAATCTCTGGTCTCCAATATCTAAAAGACAGTTTCTGGGTGGAACTTACTTTTAGAGGACACTGAAGGCACAATGAAGACCAGGAAGTGCAGTTCCAAAGAGGCCAAGCAGAAAACAGGGAGAATATCTTATCAGTTAACACGCATCACATTCCAGCTATATTGTTTCAATGAAGTCTTCAAACTAAAGCTGGGCTGCTGTGCCCAGTGGATGCTGCATCAGATGAGGATGGCTCTAGGTAGCACCCAAAGTCCCTCTAAAGTGTTGGATGATGAGCATATGCTCAACATCTCTAATGATCAGGGAAATGCAAATCAAAACCACAATGAGCTATCACTTATCTCCAGTGAGACCAGCCTTTATCAAAAAGTCCCAAAACAATAAATGTTGCCGTGGGTGCGGAGAGATAGGAACACTCATACACTGCTGGTGGGACTGCAAACTAGTGCAACCTCAGTGGAAAGCAATATGGAGATACCTTAAAGAGATACAAGTAGAAGTACCATTCAATCCAGCAATCCCATTACTGGGCATCTACCCAAAAGAACAAAAGTCGCTCTATGAAAAAGACACCTGCACTCAAATGTTCATAGCAGCACAATTCACAATTGCAAAGATGTGGAAACAACTCAGATGTCCATCAATACATGAGTGGATTAATAAACTGTGGTATATGTATACCATGGAGTACTATTCAGCTTTAAGAAACAATGGTGATATAGCACCTCTTGTATTCTCCTGGAAAGCGCTGAAACACATTCTGCTAAGTGAGGTATCCCAAGAATGGAAAGCACACATGTACTCACCATCAAATTGGCTTCACCGATCATCTCTTAAGTGCACATATATGAATAATATTTATTGGATGTTGGGTAGAGGTGATGGGTATATGCACAAACAATGAGTGCGATGCGCACCTCCCGGGGGATGGAC
>CAUYSK010066840.1:0-42793 GCA_963575035.1 Avahi laniger
ATTTTAAATTGGGTGGGGAAGAAGGGAAGGAAATAAAGAAATTATATACTATTTAGAGTGCTTAAAAACTCTAAAAACTCCTGTTTGTTCCTGATGGTGGGTTGTCAAAAGAGACCCAGCCATGAGGACCAAGACAGGGGCCTGGTTCCTGAAGTAGGGGTATGAGGTGGGACCTTGGTCTCATGGAGAGGGCAGGGGCCAAGCCACAGGCAGTGCTCAGGGTTAGAGCCTGGGGATTAGCAGCAAGATGGACTTGTGTGCCACCAGGCTCTGTGTGTCCTGTCTGGACTTCCCATGTCTGCTGAAAAGAGTCCAGCTTGTTTCACAGTCTGATATGGGCTAGTCTTTCTTAATGGAGTGGTCAGGAGGCTCCAGCTGAAAGTAGAAGATGTGGAACCAAGAGCTGGGCAGGGCAGCAGGCCCTAGGAGTACCCTTTCAATCATTAAAAGACAAACTAATGTGAAGACCAATGAGGGAAGTGTGATGTAGACTTGAGGGGGGAGAGCCTGGTTATCAGTTATTAGAAGCTTTTACTGTTACTTTTGATATACACTTTACCTTTCTAGGGCACAATCACTCCAAATTATTAATGGCAGTAAAGCACTGCTTTCTTTGTTAAAGACCAATTTCTCTATCAGACCTACAAAAAAGAACTGGTGCCTATCCTGCAGAATTTATTCCACAACATCGAGAAGAAAGGAAACCTCCCCAAAACATTTTACAAAGCCAACATCACCATTAAAAAGCCACGAAAAGACTAAACAAAAACAGAAAAACTACAGACTAAGATCCCTTATGATATAGATGCAGAAATTCTTAATGAAATCCTAGCAAATCGAATTCAACTGCTCATTAAAAAGATAATCCATCACCACCAAGTGGGCTTCATCCCAGAGATGCAGGGATGGTTCAACACATGCAAATCCGTAAATGTGATTCACCACATAAATAGAAGTAAAATCAAAGATCATATGATCCTCTCAATAGACACAGAAAAAGCATTTGACAAAATTCAGCACAATTTTATGATAAGAACACTTAACAAAAATAGGCATAGATGGGACTTACTTTAAAAATGATAAAAGCTGTATACAACAAACCCACAGCAAACATCATACTGAATGGGGACAATTTGAAGGCACTCCTGATTAGAACTGGAACCAGACAAGGTTGCCCACTGTAACCACTTCTATTTAAAATAATGCTGTAAGTCCTACCCAGAGCAATTAGACAAGAGAAATAAATCAAGGGCATCCAAATGGGTGCGGAAGAGGTCAAACTATTGCTCTTTGCTGACGATATGATCTTATATCTAGAAAACCCCAAAGACTCTGCCAAGAGACTACTGAAATTGATAAATTCAGCAAAGTCTCAGGTTACAAAATCAATGTACACAAATCAGTAACATTCATATACAGCAACAACAGTCCATCTGAGAACCAAATCAAAGACTCAATGCCTTTCATAATAGCAACAAGTAAAATAAAATACCTAGAAATATATTTAACTAAGGAGGTGAAAGATCTCTGTAGGAAGAACTACGAACACTGAGGAAGAAAATAGCAGAGGACATAAACAAATGGAAAATCATACCATTCTCATGGATCAGCAGAATCAACATTGTTAAAATGTATATGCTATCCAAAGTGATTTACAGATTGAATGCAATACCTATTAAAATACCAACATCATTTTTCACAGATCTAGAAAAAATAGTTCTATACCTCATATGGAACTAGAGTAGATCTCAAATAGACAATGCAATCTTATGTACTAGGAACAAATGAGAAGGCATCACTTCACCAGACTTCAAGCTATTCTACAAAGCTATAGTAACCAAAATAGCATGGTACTGGCACATAACAGAGACATAGACTTATGGATCAGAACAGAGAATCCAGATATGAAACCATCCTCATATTACCACCTGATCTTTGACAAAGTAGACTAAAACATACACTGGGGAAAAGAATCCCTATTCAATAAATGGTGCTAAGAAAATTGGATAGCCACATATAGAAGACTGAAACAGGATCTGCACCTCTCACCTCTCACAAAAATCAACTCACAATGGATAACAGACTCAAACCTAAGGCATGAAACCATAAGAATTCTAGGAGAAAACATTGGAAAAACTCTCATAGACATTGGTCTAGGCAAAGAATTTATGAAGAAGACCCCAAAAGCAATCACAGAAACAACAGAAAAACAGAAATAACAGAAAAAATAAATAAATGAGACCTGATCAAATTAAAAAGCTTCTGCACAGCCAAGGAAACTACCTTTAGAGCGAATAGACAATCTGCAGGATGGGAGAAAATATTTGCATGCTACACATCCAACAAAGGGTTGATAACTAGAATCTATATAGAACTCAGGAAAATCAGCGAGAAAAAAATCAAACAATCCCATTAAAAAGTGGGAAAAGGACATGAACAGAAACTTTTTAAAAAAAGACAGACTAATGACCAACAAACATATGAAAAAATGCTCCACATCTCTAATCATTAGGGAAATGCAAATCAAAACCACAATGAGATATCATTTAACTCCAGTGAGAATGTTTTTATCAAAAAGTCCCAAAACAACAAATGTTGGCATGGATGCAGAGAGATATACTTGTATACTGTTGGTGGGACTGCAAACTGGTACAACCTCTATGGAAAGTAGTATGGAGATATTGCAAAGAACTAAAAGTAGAACTACTATTTGATCCAGAAATTCTACTACTAGGCATCTACCCAAAGGAAAAAAGACATTCTTTAATGAAGACATCTGCACTGGAATGTTTATAGCAGCACAGTTCACAATTGTAAAGATATGAGAACAACCCAAGTGTCCATCAATACATGAGTGGATTAATAAAATGTGGTATATGTATACCATGGAGTACTACTCAGCCATAGAAAAAAATGGTGAATTACCTATTGTATTATCCTGAATGGAGTTGGAGCCCACTCTTCTAAGTGAAGTACAATAAGAATGGAAAAAGAATGGAAAAACAAACACCACATGTACTCACCATTAAATTGGTACTAATTGATCCACAGTAGTGTGCACATATGGGAAGTAACATTCATAGGCTGTTGGGAAGGTGGGAGGAGGGAAGAGGAATGAGTAAAATCACACCTAATGGATGCAGTTTGCGCTGTCTGGGGGATGAGCATGCTTATAGCTCTGACTTGGGTGGTGCAAAGGCAAGTTATGTAACCAAAGCATTTGTACCTCAGTAATGTTCTGAAATTAAAAATAAAATAAAATTAGATAAATACCAAAAAAAAAGAAGACCAATTTCTCTGTGCCTGTTGGCCACTGCCCTCCAACATTGTAACTAAAGGTTGTATAGCCAGTGTGATAGGACTGAGGGAGAAAGAATATTTGGGTAAAGGAAAAATGAGGAAAAGGAATTTCTTCCCAAGTAAGAATATTCCTAGCAGTTCTGAGCCACAGGGTCATTCTCTGACACTGCAGTGTGGTTAGCTTCACCTTCAGATTGAGCTGAAGAAGTGGCTTCGGCTGGCCAGTGATGAAACCACAGTGCTTCAGAGTGGCCTGGGAGGTCCGGCCACCTCTGGTTTTCTTAGTATGGGTCCTTTAGGGTGGCCAAGGCTTCACCCATGGGGGTAGTCCCAAATCCGTAGGGATGTGCAACCTCTTTGCTTAGCTCTTTTTCCACAGGCTGCACACCCTGGCAGTTGTGCAATGGCAATGTGAGCTGGCTGTGCAGTCTGAATTCTGCCACTTTAGAAAAATGCAGACACAATTTAGGGATGGCTGCCCAGACTCCAGTGTATTGTATCATACCATGCATGTGCTACATTGCTTCAGGACCATAAATTTAATTCCAAACTTGACAGTTGCACCGCAGCCTATAAAATATTTACATTGTTTTTCTAAATATATGTTATGTACTGTACAGTCTATAAAATATTTACATGGGGGCATTTTTCTAAAAATATTGTATTCTGCATATTATTTCAATATCACTGTATACTGGACTGAGCATCAGGAGATCCGGGTTCTGGTTCTGGCTTTTGACTACAAGGCTATGTGAGCTTGGGCAAGTCCATTCACTTCTCTGATTTTCTCATGTGTAAAATCAGGAAATAGGGACATGGATTCCCCAAGATCCCTTTCAGCTGTACCTCTAGGCAGGTACAAGACAGGCAGCCTTCCACCTGTAGCAAATCCTGAGCACTCTGCCAAAGATACCCTTGTTGGTGTTTCAGCTCAGCACATGAAGGAGCACCCTGCCAAGTGGAAGAAGCACATCCTGGTGCAGAGAGGAGCCAGACCTTTAACATAGCAACAAGAAAAGGAAGTTCGGAATACAAACAGTCTCAGAGGCAAACAATGGCTACAATGTGGGCTTTGGAGAAGGGCCTTTCTGGAGGTGAGCCCAGCTTTGCTGTTCAGGATTTTGTGATGTCAGGCAATTCGGTTAAATCTCTGAACTTTGGGGTCCTTATATGTAAACTGAGGAGATTAATATTAATACTAAGTACCCCTTGGTGTTGTTCTGAGGATTCATTACATTAGAAATATAGTGTGCATTTTTCATTTGATATAGCATATAAGGGCTTAGTAAACATTAACTATTATTTTTATTATTGATTTATCAAAAAGTCATTTATCAAGAGACTACAAATCTCTTTCAAATATCTCCTCAGAGATGCTTGTCAAATTTTCCCCAAAGAAACCCTTTTTGATTCTCACGTAATTAAAAATGTGTCCCCTTACCTGGTAATTTGTTGTCATACAAAACAGATCATAATTATAGAGAAAAAGATAAGAATTTTGTGAAGTAAACTGTTAGCCTATATCATTTGAATGTAATTTTATCATTAGCTTATATGTTAACTTGTTTAATTGTAAGCTTTAGGAAGATTTGAACCACACACTTGATGAAGATATCTTTTAATGTTCAGCTATCTTGTTCTGGTTTGTCTGGGACAGTTTTACTTTGTGCTGTGGTCTCTGAGTTATTATTTAAAGTGTACCTTTTTACTCACAGAAGCATCCTGGTTTAGACAATATTTACTCTATTTAAGTTAATTAAATGTTGAATTGATGGATATCTCTACAAAAAGCTATTTGGGAATACTGTTTTCCTGAAGAAGTCAAATTAGACATCATACATCATTTCAACTTCAGTCATTTTCCAGGGCATCTAATTCTTGTCCATATGAGTGTGGCTGATAAGGGCCTTGAATCTGTCAAAGATGGTTATTGTAGAAGTTCCATAGGAAGGATGGGAAGATGGTGGACTAGAAGCAGCCTGTGCACATGCACTCTCAAGGAAAGGATCAAAAATTGCAGACAGATGCCTACCTATGAATGGCTCTTCTCATCAAAACATTGTTAAGCCCCGGAGAAGTGATGCGGGACATTCAGAGTGAAAGAGAAGGTGATGGGGTGATTCATTCGGCAAGATGCAAGGGATCTGTGGGGAGGCATCCACATGTGGGGAAGGGCAGGAGGATGGAGCCCTGTAGCACCACCATGCTCAACCCTCAGGTACCACGGCCCAAGTTGTGAGGGGGCTCCTTCCACCATGCTCTCCTGTGCTGTGCCCTGTGACTGGGAGCCAAGTGCCCCTTGCCCCCACTGTGGGATCTGAGCAGAGGAGGTGCATCAGGCAACACAGGAACCACCTGGAAAGCCTTGGAAAACTGCCTCAGTGGGACCTAGGTGGGGGGAGAAGCCCAGCTATCTGGTGGCCCCAGCCTGCCCTTATGGTCCCTGGGCTCCTGGAACTGATCCATGTCTGCATGACTTGGCATTTGCAGTCCCCATGCCAGTGGAACAGCCCTCTGTCTGTGTGCCCTTGCCTCCATGGTCCTTAGTTCTGGCTCTGAGGCTTTTGCTGCACTCAGGCCCAAGGCTCTGCTCTTGTGGCTCCATAGCTCCCACTGGGCCTGTGACACAATCCCTGAGATTCCAGTGTTGTACCTGGACCCCAAGATCCCACCCCTAAAGTCTCCATCCCTGCTGCTGGGCCAGCAAAACTATGCCAAGGTCCAATGCTCTGCTAGGGAACCCCCAACCTCCAGCCAACATTACACCTGGACCTGATTTGAGCAAATGCCCATAGCCTGGACACCCACAGCCCCTGCCTAGATAGCCTTACCCAGTTGCCACTGTCATTTCTGTGGGGAGTCCCCAAGCAGAGCAATCCCACACAATGCCAGCCTCCATGGAGAGAGTCTCACTCAGCCCCCAACTCAAACTTCTAACAATGATCTGGGGAACAATCCGCCACTCCACACGAAGACCAACCATCACTATCTTGAACTGTGGCAAGCACAGGGGAACAGGACAAAATAGAACAGATGCACTATAGACTCTCGGTGCACCCACCCGTCCCCCGCCAGGTCACTGTTCCAGAGTAGGACACAAAAGTGCCATGTAGGGACTGCTCCTCCTTCTAACTAAGCAGAAGAGCTCTGAGCAAAAGAGAGCAGGTGCCCTGCAAACGTATTAGCCCTGGGCTGAGAGAACAGAATTCAGAGGAAAAGAAACTGGCAAAAGAATCCTGGCATCATGAAAAAACAAAATAGTTTGACATCCCCAAGGGATCACACTGGAGCTACAGCAGTGGACTCTAACCAAAAGGAAATTGTCAAAATGACAGAAATGGAATTCAGAATATGGATGGCAAGTAAGATGAATGGAATTGAAGAGAAAGTTGAAAACCAATAAAAAGAAGCCAAAAAGAAAAAAAAATTCAGAAAATCAATTAAAAAAATGAAAAAGTCACTAAAGAATTAGACAACATAAGAAAGAATATAATAGAACATAAAAAAATGAAAAAGTCATTTTGGGAATTTCAAAACACAGCAGAAAGATTCAACAACAGATTAAACCAGGAAAAGGAAGATCTCGGAGCTTAAAGACAAGGCTTTCAAGCTGACCCAGTCATTCAAAGAGGCAGAAATGAAAATAAAAAAGACCGAGCAAACACTTAGAGAAATATGGGACATGTGAAGCAAACTAATATACAAATTGTAGGTATCCCTGAGGTAGAAGAAGAAAGAGCAAAAAGCGTGGAAAATCTATTCAAGGGAATTATTGATGAAAAACTTTATCAATAAAAAATTATTGATGAAAAACTTCCCAAGTATCACTAGAGACTCAGACATAGAGATATAAGATCATCCTCAAACATCAGGAAGATTCATAGCAAATAGGACATCTCTAAGACGCACAGTAATCAACTTGGCCAAAGTCAGAACAAAAGAGAAAATTCTACAAGAGCAAAATGAAAGCAACAACTAATCTCCAAATGAAAATGCATCAGGCTACCTCCAGATTTCTCAGCAGAGACCTTATAAGCCAGAAGGGATTGGGGCCCTACCTTCAGTCTTAAGTAGAACAACTTCCAGCCTAAAATTTTATGTCCTGGAAAACTAAGGTTCATAATTGATGGAGAAATAAAGACTTTTCCAGACAAGTAAACACTGAGGGAATTTGTTACGACCAGACCTGTCCTACAGGAAATACTCAGAACTGCATTATATATGGATTGGCACCATAGATACTCATCAATGTAAAATCACTCAAATGCTAAAGCTCACAGCTCATATAAAACAATAGCACAAGAGGGAAAACAAAACAATAAGGTACTATCCAACGTGATGAAATGAATAGCAGCCCATATATCCATTCTATCACTCAATGTTAACAGTCTGAATGTTTCACACAAAAGAAATAGACTGGCTCAATGGATGAAAAAACACAACTGAAATATCTACCATGTCCAGGAATCACGTCTAACCTACAAGGACTCACACAAACTCAAAGTGAAGAGATAGAAAAAAACATTCCATGCAAATGGAAAACAAAAGAAAGCAGGTATATCTATTCTCATATCAGATAAAATTAACTTTAAATCAACGATGGTAAAGAAAGACAAAGATGGTCATCATATAATGATAAAGGGAGCAATTCAACAAGAAGACATAACAATCCTAAATGTATATGGACCTAACACGGGCACTCCTAGATTCATAAAATAAAGTCTATTAGATCTAAGCAAAGAGATAAATAGCAGCACTGTAATTTCTGGGGACTTCAACACCCCACTGTCAGAGCTGGACAGATCACTGAAGCAGAAAATAAATAAATAAACACTGGACTTAAATGGGACTCTACAACAAATGGGCCTAACAGATCCTTACAGAATGTTCTATCCCAAAACTACTGAATATACATTCTTCTTATCGGCACATGGGAAATTCTCCAAGATTGATCATATCTTAGGCCACAAAACATGAAAAAAACCAGAAATCATACCATGTATCTCCTCAGACCACAGTGTAACAAAACTAGAAATCAATGCCAAGAGAAACACTCAAATCTACACAAAGTCACGGAAATCAAACAATATGCTCCTGAAAGATTACTGGGTCAATAATAAAATTAAATGGAAAGCAAAAGATGCCTCAAACTAAATGACAAAGGGAACACAAGTTATCAAAAGCTATGGGGCACAGCAAAAGCAGTCCTAAGGGGAAAACTCATAGCCTTAAATGCCTACATCAAAAAGACAGAAAGATCACAATTTAACAACCTAATGTCACATCTCAAGGAACTAGAAAAGGAAGAGCAAACCAAACCCAAAGCCAGCATAAGAAAAGAAATAACAAAGTTCACTGCAGAACGAAACAAATTGAAAAACAAAAAAATAATACAAAGGATCAATGAAACAAAAAGTTGGTTATTTGAAAGGTTAAGCAAAATTGATAAATCTCTTTCTAGATTAATCAGTAATAGAAGAGAAAGGACCCAAATAAGTTCAATCAGAAACAAAAAAGGAGATATTATAATTGAGACCACAAAAATGCAAAATGTTATCCATGAATACCATGAAACTCTCTATGCACTTAAACTAGAAAACAGAGAAAATGGAAACTCACAACCTCCCCACACTCAATCAGTAAGATATAGAACTTCTGACCATACCAATAATGAGCAATGTGATTGAAGCAGTAATAAAAAATCTCCCAACAAAAGAAAAGCCCCAGACAAGATGGATCATAGCTAAATTCTACCAGACCTGCAAAGAAGAGCTGGTACCCATCCTAAAGAAATTATTCCATAACATTGAGAAGGAGGGAATTCTCCTCAACTCATTCTATGAAGCCAATGTCACCTTGATACTAAAGCCAGTAAAGGACACAACAAAAAAAGAAAACTACAGACCAATCCCTTATGAACATAGATGCAAAAAGTCTCAACAAAATACTAACAAACCAAATTCCACAGCACATCAAAAAAAAATAATCCATCATGACCAGGTAAGCTTCATCCCAGGGATGCAAGGATTTCAACATATGCAAATCAATAAATGTGATTCACCACATAAACAGAAGCAAAAACAAAGATCATATGATCTTTTCCTTAGATGCAGAAAAAGCATTCAACAAAATCCAGTACCCTTTCATGAAGTCCCATAGGAATAGATGGTGCAAGTATGTCCCCAAGTCTTAAAGTTAAACTAGATCTATAATTTGAGGAAAAGGATTATGAAAACCCTTGATGATATTAGTGAAATCCTGACTCTTTGTTTCTTCATTCAACCGCCCCCATAGTGCTAAGCAGTAGGGGATACAACAATGGGAACAAGATAGACACGGCTCGTTTCTCCCTTCATGGGGCTCACATTTTGCTGAAGGATACGGAAGAAACAAGTTTTATCAGAAACTTGTTCAATAGAAAACAATAATTAAAAATTATGACAAGGGCCAGGCGCAGTGGCTCATGCCTGTAATCCTAGCACTCTGGGAGGCCGAGGCAGGAGGATTGTTTGAGCTCAGGAGCTCGAAACCAGCCTGAGCAAGAGCGAGACCCCGTCTCTACTAAAAATAAAAAGAAATTAACTGGACAACTAAAAATATATAGGAAAAAAAAATTAGCCGGGCATGGTGGCACATGCCTGTAGTCCCAGCTACTCGGGAGGCTGAGGCAGTAGGATCGCTTGAGCCCATGAGTTTGAGGTCACTGTGAGCTAGGCTGATGCCACGGCTCTCACTCTAGCCCGGGCAACAAAAGCAAGACTCTGTCTCAAAAAAAAAAAAAAAAAAATTATGACAAGTTTAATAAGAGAAAAAGGAAAGAGCTAAGGCAGAAGGTAATGGAAGTACGTGAGGGAAACTATCTTCAGATAGGCCATTGGAGAAAGTCTCTTGACGAATGGCATTTAAACTTAAGGGAGAAGTGCTACAGGTAGGAAAAACTACTGCATGTGAAGAGGACCCTGAATCGGGAAAGGGTTGAGTGCCTTTTGGAAACTAAGAGAAGATCAATGTGGCTGAAAATCACCAAGAGAGCCTGGCATGAGATGAGGCTGGGGATATGGGCACAGACCAGATCATGAAGCACCCACTAGTTTGTGGCAAGAAACTAGGTTTGCTCCGCATGATGGAGAAAGCCATTAAAGAGCCTTAAGTGGGGGAATGACATCATCCAATTATGTTTGATGTTGATCTGATTTCTGTTATAATTTACTGTCCCACTGTGTGGAGAGTGACTTGAGGCGAGTGGCAAGTAGAGAGATCAGGTGAGTGGACATTTTCCAGGTGGACTTGGTAGGACCTGCTGAGGGATTGTATGCTGGGTGTGCAGGGAAGTGGAGAATCAAAAATGACCCAATGGTTTTGGCTCCATGCACTAAGTGAGGAAATATATATGGGAGTTATATGAAAGTGGAAAGACAGGTTTGGGAACCAGAAATCAAAGTTTCTATTTTGAAAATGTTGAAAATGTGAAAATTGTGAAATTTCTGAGATATTCCAGTGATGAACATTAACCAGGCAGTTGGGTATGTAAATATGAATCTCTGAGAAGTGTGAACTGAAGTTATAAATTTGGCACTCATTAGTATATCCATGGAATTACACATTGGGAATTATGAGATCACCTAGGAGAAGAGTGTACACAGAAAAAGAAGGGAAGGAAGGAAGGAAGAAGGGAAGGAAGGAATGAAGGAATGAAGGCAGGCAGGGAGGGTGGGTAGGACTGAGCCCTGAGGGATATCAACATGCGAAACAGAGAAGAGAGGTGCAAAAAGCAGAGGACAGAAGGGAAAAAGCCATCGAGGTGAAGAAAACTGAGAGAGAGGGCCATGAGAAAAGCCAAGATAAGAAGAGTGTTCCAGGAAGGAAGAAGTGGGCAAACTGGGTGAGCAGCCCAATGAGATGAGAAAAGAGAAGTGTCCACTGGATTTGGTCACATGGACAGAGATGGTCAGGGCCCCTGTGGAGCAGCTCAATCTTTGTCTTTGGTGTTTGAAAGTGGTATGTTGGAATGGATTGTTTTGCACAGATTTGCCTGTAGTCACAAAGATTAAAAATTCAAGAGAATGACCTTGAATGACACATGTGTTTGCTCACAATGGCCTCAGCCTTGAAGCCCACTGGGACCTAGCAGCAGGCCGTGGTGGAGGGTGTTTGGGAAGGAAGCCCTGGGACAGAGGGCAGTGGGTGCCTTCGTGTAGCACAGTTTACATGGTGCAGGTGGAACACACAGTTGAAAGTCCAGAAATGTTTGTGGATTGACTTTTTTAAAAAAAGACGCATTGCAGGTTCAAATTCCTTTTTCAGTCACTTTGTGGGGGTCAAGGTGAAGTGCAAAGGACAAAGTCTCATAAAAGCCCAATGTGGGTTTCTCTCAAAAACAATATGTTAAATGATTTAATCCTCTCTATTACTCTGCGGAGTAAGCAGGGGTGTTGCAGTATCATCATCCCAGTTTTAGAGATCCAGAAATTCAGGTTGAAACACTAAGTTGGCCAGGACCACACAGCCATTGGATGGCAGAGCCAGGAGCTCCCAGGGCTGCCTGAGTCCCAGGCTCGCATCATCCCACCATTCCCCCGGGAAGAAACCTGGGATTCGCGATGCAGAGCAATGGCCTGGGGAAAGGTCATTCTCTTTATGTTTTTCTTCTCTTTTCAGTTCTGTCTCCCTTTCCGTGGATAAACATTCATTTCTTCCATTTCCTTTTTTGGCCATTCCTTGCGAGGGAGCTGGAGAGCCCATGAGGAATCAGGGCCCATTCTCTACCCACTTCTTTTGCCTTTTCATTCTGTGAATGACTCTCTGTTGAAGGGTAAGAGGAACATGGCAAAGGTAAATGGAGGACTTCTTAGGTCGGAGGGAGGAAGCAGGGACTGCACACAGGCAAGGCCATGAGGGCTGTGCACATATGATTGAATTTTCAACCACAGTCGTTATATCATTCATGTGGGTGGCTGAAAAAAACCTTTTTCTTAATTCTTTTGAATAGTTAGAATCAGGTGGTCATGCACAGTGTGGTCATTATTCCAAAAGATGAAACCTAAACAGGCACATAAATGGTTCACAGTTTTCCAAGCCTTACTTAGGGACCAGGGAGCCCTGAGCCAAGCCAGATGGGCAGGGGTCCCCAGCGTTGCTGGCAGCATTACCGTGGGAGTTCTGGTGCGCAAACCACCGGGACAGCAGGATTTCAGAAGCTCAGCAGACAGAAGGGGGCTGAGAGGATTGCTAGAGACTGTCCCAGATGGATAGTTTAAGGGTCTCCCTCCCAGAGCAGAACATTCTGCACTCCCTTGGCCAGCCGCTCTCATGCTTCCAGGCTGCCCGGTGGCCACAATAAGAAAGAGATGGCTTTATAAAAATTCCTCACACTAGTACTTTAATTAAAAGAAAATCCTTCTATGTTCTGTAGCATTTAAAAGCTTCATTGTAATAAATGTTTGCAGAAATAAAGCTTTCCTTTGTATGCCTTTGCAACACAGGGAAAACTGGCCACGTTTCCACGGCAGTGTGGGATGCTGAAGAGAGAGGGCCTCTTGAATGTGCTATGCAAATTTATGAAAACAACATGCAAATCAGTACAGTTTCAGTGATTCAAAACAAACAAACAAACAAACGACAGGAAAGAAAGTGATTCCTGTGTGTCTCGGAGGTTTCCTGATTCTACTCACAGGGTTGTCCAGGTGTGTGCGTGTGAGTGTGGGTGAGCGTGTGTGTGTGTATGAGTCTCAGTGTGTGTGTGTGTGCATGTGTTTGGAGGGTAACAGGAGAAGATGTAGGGAAGCAATGAGACCTGAATACACCAAGCAAATTTTTACTATTTTCTGTGACCCAAGAACTCCTTCCCTTCTAAGGAATAATAATTATTGTCAGAGTAAGATGGCGTTCTATGTGCAGTGAGTTGTGCAGAAAGGTGCATTGTAATACAGCAAAGACATGTGGGACTGGGAGAGATGGGAGAAGTCCCTTAAATGCTGGACATGGGGGCCCTGCTCGAGCTTCGCTTTGGAGGACCCAGCTTTGGTTTTCTCTCACCACAGGGACAGGAACCTGCAGGGCCAGCTGCAAAGCGCCTGCAGCGTTCGCATATCCCTCCTGGATCACACTCGGAGTACTCCAAAAAATTCAAGATTTCCACCAAGTTGCTAGGAAGGCGTGCTTGTCCAGGGAGGAGGACAGACTGTATTCCACAGTTTACTAGCTCGACTTGAGATGCTTAGATGGCTAGCCCTAGAGCATGTGAGCTTCCTCTGGCACTCCAGCCCCCGAATCCCTGTTATTAGAAGCAGGCCTGGCCAGGGGACATTTTCTAGTCCTGTGCCAGCCTCTAGTGGCTATGTCATCTTTGACAAATTCTTTTATTCTCTGGGCCTTAGAGCCCTCATTGGTTACTCAGGACCAGGGTGAGGTTGGCCTGGATGAGCATCAAGAGTTTTGGAAGATAAACATCTCTGAGAAAGGTAGGACATTTAAAAATACTCTCCTGATATCAAAAGAAGGGTGCATACTTCTAGTTCCCTGCAGGTTGTGTATCATGGTTTCTGAGTTGGAATGAGAGTCAATGGTTTATACATCTGTTACATTCTTCAGATGCATTAATCTTGGAATGTGAGACTTGCATGCAATTGTAGGGTGATGTATTATTAAATTAATCTCATTTAATTGTGCCTTCTTAGAGTTACAGCCTTCTGAACTTAGTATGTGAGTTTATGAAAATAACATGCAAATATGAATTCAAGTTCTTTAAATAACTCACCCATACAGGACTAGACCACCATAACCTGAGTTACAGGTAGCACCACCACTAGAGTTCACTTTACAATGATCAACATTTATCTAACAATTAAACAATGAATTCTTGCAAGTCCTCTTCATTCGGGACAAGAAAGTGCCCTGCCAGGCCAGTGTGTGGTGAAAGTCCTCCAGCAGCTACACTGACCCTGTATTTCCATCTTCTACTCCCAGGTCAGTTTCCCTTGCATCTGCCCTTATCCACTTCTCCACTCAGGAAAAATTAGCTGGCATGTTTGGTAGTCAAACTGGAGCTTACCAAAATGGGGGCAAGAAAACCATGGTTTACTTTCCTCCAAGTTTGCAGATAAGCAGCCCGCCCAAATATCCTGGCATACCTCTGAGCCCCATATTTTAATGTATCTGATGCCAAAAGTTGCACACCCCAGGCTGATGAGGATTGCCTGGCCATTTGTTCACCACCATCCTTCACAGCGTGGAGAAACAGCCTTCGTTTACTCTCCCTATGTTTCCTGGGCAGGAATGTCACAGCCACAGAACATGGTCCATGGAGCCCGGTGGTGCTCCTTGTGTCTAAGGCTCCTACAGACTGAGGTCCAACAGCCCCGAGCAGCACTGCGCAGTGAAAATATACTTCAAGCCACGAATATAATTTTAAATTTTCTAGTGCCCATATTGAAAAAGTAAAAAGAAACAGATAAAACTTTTTACATAATACACTTTGATTTACCCAAGATGTCCAAAATATTACCATTTCCATTTGTAATCAACATAAAAATTATTAATGAGATAGTCTACATTCTCCCTGCCACCACCCCCCAAACTAAGCCTTTAAAATATGGTGTTTATTTTACACTCTTGCACACATTTGGGACTAGCAACATTTGAAGTGCTCACCAGGCACATGTGGCTAGCAGCTATCAGATTGGACAGTGGAGGGTCAGAGCCTTCAGCTTCCGTGACAGTTTGCTTACTGCGACAGGAGGCTGGAGATGGGAGGTGCGGAGAAGTCTCATTCTCAAAAGCATGCACTGCTTGTGTGTGCATACCGTTTATCTTTGCAGTAATATGAATAACCATCCCATGCTGTACGCCTACTTATGTAATTAATTAGCATTTATATAGCAGTTTATGTTTGCACAGTGCTTTATTGATATAGTTGCCAGTTTATTTATCTACTTGCATGTTATACTTTCATGTGTGCCTACCTGTGCTAATTACTGCTATAATTATTGAAGTTATTTAAGAACACAACTCATAGTTACCTTCAAGAATGCCAACCACCATTTTAATAGCAACTGTAAATCCCATCTTCCCTCTCCAAGTTCTGTCTACTTCACAAAGAGATTTTATGCCTCCACCCAATTTTCTCCAAGTTCTCGGTCTGCCTCAGAGTGAAAAATGCATTTAAAAGCAATCTAGTAATTGTCTTTTCCCCTTTGTCAGCTTAAATTTCATATGAATGAGATAGAAGTTTAATGGCATATCTTCCAGTAACAACAGCCTCGAAATACACAGCATTTCAACATGAAAAGGATAATTACAAGTAATGACCACCACCATCAAATAATGCTATCTCTAATATCGAATGTCGTTTCCTACTCCTAATCCCAAACTTCTTTCTGACAAACAGCAGGCAGGCAAGGGCCAGGGCCCTGGGCACCCAAGTTGCACAGTGCCCTCTTGGTCTATGTCTCCAGCTTTCTGAGGCTGGATACAGTCTGAGCCTTTTGGGAGGTGAAATGGAAAGATGCGGAAGCTTGAATAAGCAGTCTTGAGGTTCAGGAAACATGGAATGGTGATGCAGTTGGGAGATTCGAAAGAACATTCTGCCTTACCCATTCCCCTCCACATCCCCTCTCTTCCTCTCCCCAAATCAATGACGGGGAAAAATTACATCGCTCCAATTCATTCTGTGGTTCTGCTGCTCGCAGTGATTGGAAATGTCAGCGAGGGGAGTGATATACATCATGTGATAAAAGGAGAATACAAAAATATTCACCAACGGCTATGAAATGCAGCTGCCTCCACAGCAAAACCAGGAGGCTCTTGAATAGAACACAACACCACCCTAGAGACTCAAGACCAACTCCCGCTCCAAAGCAATTTTGTGAGCCCAATATTGGGGATTAGAGATGAACATGAGAGATCTTACGCCACAAATCACCACACATCCAACACTTCTGCTACCTACTCTGGTCTCCCCTGGGGAAAATCATTAAGCCTCTTTCTGTCTCTCTTTAAAATGGGAGCTAAATTAGTAACTTACCACAAAGGAGTGTTTTCTTAATTACTTACGTACAAATTGCTTGACGTTATTAAATGAAAGGTATCGAGAAGAATGCAAGCTATTACCGTGATTATTTTTGTTCTAATACAAAGCAGCAGGCCAGAGCCTTTTCCATCTCTGGATTATGCTTCAGTTCAGTGATACTTCAGGGAATGGTTTCCTAAGGCTCCGACCATTAGCACAAGCAGCGTTTCAAAGGCGAACGGGGAGAGGCCAGCCTCCCGAGGCCCAGGCGTGGCGCGTGTGTAGGTGCAACTGGAAGGAAAGGGCAGATTTGGGAGAAAGCATGGGTGGTGGCCTCGTCCTGGGTGGCCACGACGTAAAAATATCCACATCTTGTGACCCACTGCTTCCCCTTTCCCTGTGAGTGGGCCTTGCAGGCTTGGTTGTGAGGGTGAGCCTGGGGCGGGGGGACCCAGTCTGATTATTGCCACAGTCACATCCTAACACTCGATGCTAAGGCGTCAGGTATGATCACAGGCTTCATGAATAAACGTGGATGGACACACTACTGTCTTGCTAGGAAAGATGAGAGACAAGCTTTCCTTTGTGTTACCTCTAACGGCATGTGGAAGAAGGGACAAATACAAGAACTGGCATTTCCTTGAAATCCTACCAGAGCCAGGGGCTTGCCCCTCTGCTGACAGTCCTACCCCAGGGCCAACACCACAGTGAGCACCACTGGTTCAAAGGATGATGGTCCTGCCAGGAGCCATCTGTGAGTCAAAGCAGTCTACCTAGGGAATTTGAACTAATGGTGCTTGACCCTGATTTGCTATTGAATCTTTGAATCACACTGTCATTGTGTCTTCATTAGGAACATTGGATAAAGAGAAAGTGACACAATATGGTAATTATGCTAGGAAATTGGGTGGCATTAGAATAAGGCCTTGGAATACTTTCTATGGCATTCTTTTGATCAAAACATTTGCTCTGTTGGAGATAATATTAATACTATAGGAGGCCTTTGACTAATTAGACAAGTTCATAGTCCAGTGGGATGGTAAGGAAGAAGAAGTCTATTACTTGGTGGATCTCTCTGTTATACATAGAGTTGTTTATTCACTTTGCTAAAAAATCTTCCTTATAAATCCCAGTATATTATTTTTGCTATTTATGTCTTAATGATACTGTCAGGAGAATGTTTAAACCCCATTTAGCTTCTGACTCTCTGTGTAGAAAAACTATTTCTCCTCCCATATGCAATTTTCTGTTCATTCATTAATTGTACTGCTGCTTTCCTAAATTTATTTACTGCCTTCTAAATATGTATCTTAATTTACACTCCGAGTCCCATGGGGAACCTATAAAATGTAAAATCTTAGATAATAGCAGAAGCAGCCACAAATATTTTAATATCCAGGGCTGCTTCTGAATCCTAATTTTGCAGATGGCGTGAAGTTCATTTTATAGCAGCTATTGAAAACTAATAAATGCCATCCACATCACTCAGCATTGTCAATAATCCACCAGATTTTGTGCCCAGGGATGCTGCAGAAGCAGAGCGGCTCCAGGCCCTTCCCTGACCAGCCTCCAGCTGCAGGCCCCACAGCTGCCTTATCAGCTGCCGCAATTCTGTTCAGGTCAGCACCGAGGCAGGCTTTTGAACCTCTAATCCACCAGTGGAGAGATACTCTCCAGAGGGTTGTTGCTGCAGAGAGCATTTGGGGAGGGAGGTGAGCTGGTCCCTTCCCTGCTTATTGTATCTGCACTCCTCAAATGCTAGAGACGAGCAGGGAGGAGCAGCAGGCAGTGGCAGTGAGGCCGCTGCCCCCAGGCTGGGTCGGCTGGCTGGAGGTCATGCATCCCTTGTTGTAGGCTTTCTTCTTTTCCATTTTCGTAAATCATCTCTTTAAGAAAAACAAAAGGTCGTATGATGAGACAACAGTAAGGGAGTCAGAAATAGATTTAATGAATTTATTATTTATATTTCCATTCTTTATTTTGCCAAATAGTTATCTAAGTTCCGCACTATGTTCTAGGCGCAGTGTAAGATATATTTATACTATAGCTGTAACCAGATATGTATACATATAATTTATGTATAACTACATAAACATATTTAGATATAAGTTATAGAAGGATTCCCAAGTGATCCCTGCCTTTCAGGGATTTAATATCCAATAATGTCTAGAAGGGGATATTGTAATAGTTGCAAGTGTACACAGTAGGAAGTAGTAAGTGCTCTAAGAGAGTGAAGGAGGGGAGAGAGAAAGAATTTTTCCAGTCTCCAAGAGGATGGAAAAGAAGGTATGAATCCAGAGAGACCTTATGGGGGAGATGTCAGTGGGACCAGATGTTATGGGCAGAAGGTGGTCAGTTGGCCTTAGAGAGTCCTGAGAAGTCAATTAATGTCAACCAAAGTAGAGGTCAACTCCCTCTTTTTCTCTACTCCTCATGGAACTTGTTGCTGTCTTGCAAAATCTCCTTTGCTTTTCACTTTTAAGCCTGTCTTTGCTGTTTCCTTGAACTGGATTTCATCTGGATGCAAATTCAAAAGGAGCAATAGGGTAATCTGCTTTTAGGCATCCCGGGAGATGGTATGCTGAAGGCTGGGCAGAGCAGCCATCTACTCGGCTTGATGAGATGTGTTAGTTCAGAGAAATCGGAGAAGTCCCGGAGCAGCCTGGACGCAGAGGAGCAAGTAAATGGTCCAATCAAGTTTTGTCTTGAGATTCATCCAAGTCACCTGGACAGGAGTTACAGGGAGAGAAAGCCCGCATACAGAGCTCTTTGCTGGGAGGTGTCCCTGGCCTTAAATTGTCTGAGTCTCTTAAAGATGAAAAATTGTACCCGTAGATCATAATTTTTCCATTTGTGAAGCTGTCTTATACCCAGAAGCAAATTCAATTGACTTTCAAAAAGATTTAATCTTTTTGTGGGCCTGCTTACCTGTCCTTCCCTCCCTCCCTTCCTTTCTTCCTTCCTTCCTTCCTTCCTTTCTTCCTTCCTTCCTTCCTTCCTTCCTTCCTTCCCTCCCTCCCTCCCTCCTTCCTTCCCCCTCCCTTGAATTTGGCTTTGTACAAAAAGATGTGAAATAAATGAATCAAGGACAAAAAAGAACCATGCCATTGCTCTTGACGGGAAAGAGGTAATCTCCAATGTCACTACCATAACTTTCAGCCCAGATAGGGAGATAGGGTCTCCCCATAGCAAGGCAGCCCCCGATTCCACAGGAGTACATCAGAGAATGCCCCAGGCTGTGATGTGGAGGAACCACCAAGCCTGGGCATGGAGAATTCCCATCAAGCCATGCTCTGGGGCTCTCTAGAAAGTTTCAGTCTCTGTCTTAAGGCAGCAACAGGAGCTAGGCACATGGTAGAAATTTTTTTTTTTTTTTTTGTGGCAGAAACTACAAAATGTTAAAGTTGGAAGGGACAAGAAAGAATATCTGGCTCACCTATCTTATTATGTAGATAAGGAAACTGAGGTACAGAGGGGTTAGATGATTTGCTCCAGCTCCTGGAAATTAGTAGTAGGTGCAGCTAGGATGAAAATCCAGATAGGGATGAGAAATGGCAGTCAGTAATATTCTCGATTAATATTCTTGACGATCCTCTTTATGGTTAGCTGCAAAATGCTGAACATTTCCTTCTTCCCAGGATCAGCAGAAACAAGTGGTGTCTAAACCAACTGATCTAAGTGTGCTTCACTGCACTTCACATAACAAATAAGATGATGTCCTTGCTGGTGCATTGTCAGCTGACACAGCCATGGCAACTCAGGCATTGTGCATCCTTGGTATTACGGATTTGGTAGGAAGAGTCCAGAGCAAGGACTAAGGGACCCATTTGCCAGGTGGCCTAGGCTAAGTAGGATGGTGTTCTGACATGAGACTGGATTGACAATCCAGAGTGCCTACCTGGGGGCACAGTGGCTATTCAGCAATGATTGGCCCTGGGGTCTGGGGTTTTTATTGTGTCATAATATGTATTTATGAACGTATAACATAGACAGTAAATAAAATATATAGATTAAGTATAAAGCCTATAAAATTGCATATGAGAAATATCATTTTATATATTTTAATTTTTGAGGGAGCATGCATTCTTGAATTAGCCTGAATTAAATGCATATATGATACAACTTGACTGCAATATCATATTTTTAAGAAAGTCAGAGTGAAGATTAGAACCAATATGTGGGGGACCCTCTGCCACTAATAGAACAAATCTTAGCCTAGCACAGAGCCTGGTATGTGCATTCAACAAATAGTAGCTATTTTTCCTCTTTTTATGTAAGTCCTGTAGCCAAGAGGGTGGGCCATTGTTCTTTATAGAATCTGTATTTAAGTTTCAAGACTTCAGCCCTGGCTAACTGGCAGGAGGAAGACAGAGCATCTCAGTTTCCTGCCAAGGGAGGGCTTAGCATGGACCCAGATTACAGGCGTACCAGTGACTAGGATGAGGAGTTGTCAAAACTCTGGAGAAGGCCCCCCAGGTGGGAGCCTGTTCTTGGTGCTGTTCCCTGTGGTAGGCAGCCAGGCATCCGGAGCATATAAGACACCCAAAGATCCTTGGGCACACCACATCACCTTGGGCTGTTCTGCAGAGAAAGGCTGCACTAAAGGCCAATATTGGAAGCCAGCAACCAGCGCTGGGCCCAGGTCCCAGGGCTGGGATGAGAGGCCTTAATTCTCAGCCCACCTGGAAGATTCCAGGGCACAAAGGAGAGCTGTGGAGGAACAAAGGCACCAGGAGTCCAGACATGACCTGGAAGCACATAATCTCTACAGCTCTATACTGATATGTTGTTGTTGGCATCATTATTTATGAAGGAAGATGGAGCATTGGGCTTTTCTCAAACTCAGGAGAGAGAATATTCCAAGGGATTCCAGGGCTGAAACAATGAGCAGGGGTGGTTCGTGTGAAAGAACACATTAGAAACAAATGATATCTGTGCTCCAGAATAAAAAAGACAGAGCTGGTGAAAGGCATTTATTTCTGCCTGGAGGCCGAGTTGTATACTCAGATATAACCTTTTTCAGACCAAACTGTCAGTGGAGGAACAATCTGCTTTTTTTTTTAATGGTAGCAAATTTTGCTGTATTTAAAATAATCATCCCAGATAAGTGAAGAGTTGATAAATGAGCTCAATCTGCATATCACCTTGTAAGAGCAGAGCTGTGTATAATTACAAGATTGCTCTGGGGACTGTTGCTTTAGTCTGCTGAGTGGAAAAGGCAATGCTTTGTGAAATGGCAAGCCAGGGCTCTTGTGGTTAAGCAAAAGGGGGAATTTCATCTCACCCAGTATTCCCTTTGCTTTGTCACTGGGGCTGCCAGAGAAACTTCCAAAAGAGAAACACAGTATTCTTGACTCTAATTGAATGAATCCAGTCATTACTTTTTGAGATGCCGCAGGACTTTCTTTTAATATGTGTATGCACACAAAGTTGCTATAAAGCAGCTACTGATATGGTCATATTTAAGAGATGCAAGGGCAGATCATTCAAAACCCATTGAAAAGATAGAAATCACAATGAGAGGGAGAGTCAATGTGAGTGGAACTAAAATCCCCAAAAAAGGTGAAAGCAGGCCAGAAAAAGAGTCTGTCTGTCATCCATCATCATTAGCTGTGCATTTCCCCTTCTTGTTCTCAGTTCTTCCATGAAATAAATTATTTTCTCAGCTTCTGCCTTTCTTTGTCCTTCCTTAGGCTTTCTCTCTTGGCCTATCGAATTTCTCTTTTGAAATTGCCCTCCCAATGGAAGAATGTTGAAGGACCTGAGATACATCCTTATTTCACAGTAAGAACCAAGACGAAGGGCTCCAAACTCAAATCTTTTGGGGAATCATGAAATGAGAGAGAGGTATGAAAAACATTATAGAACTAAGGCTCTTTCTTTCATTCTGGAATGGGTTTCAGCATGACATCCACACCTTCTCATGTCCCACTTCTCCCATTTTAATGTGAACCTGTTCGTTTTACATTAAAATTGGATTATGCGCTTTGCTCAAAAGTTTACAAAATGTTTGTGATGTAATTTCATAAATTCCAAAGTGCTATAAAGCTGTGGTTGAATTTTCTATACAAAAGTTCTTTGGAAACTGGTGGTTCAGGAAAGCAGTTGCTTGGTGATCTTCTGAGAGTTATTTAGAAGGCCCTATGTTGACTTCAGAAAACACTGCTTTTAAAATTGTATCACACCAAATAACACTTACCATGGGGTCATTTTGCTTGGTCTTCTCTTTTAAAACTTGTAGCAGACACTTACTTGTCTTCTCAGATTTATTCTTTCCTTCTTCTTTTAGTAATAGACTCCCCCTGAATTTTAGCAGGGCACATGGTTTTCCATAAAAAAAGACTGTATTTTATAGGTTGCCCACTGTTTAATTTTAACCAATGGAAAGTAAATGGATATCTAATATCTTACTTTTATGGCTGAGGTGCAAATGTGAAGGCAAGAGCTAAGGCAGCCATTCTGAACCAAAAGAATAACCATTAGATGAGCTTTGCTCAATGCGGAAGACAAGAAAATGGAGTTCTGTGGTGAAGACTGTTGGGCCAGGAGTCAGGCTCCCTAGAAGGTTCTAGTCATTTTGCTCACTGACAAGGCATACGACTTTGAGAAAGTCATGCAATTTCTGAAGCCTTTGAGCAAATCACATACTTTCTCAAGCCTTCTGGTATCCTCACGTCCTGAATGAGGGCAATAGGAAGTACTCCAACTATCTCACCGGCTGTGTGGACTCTGGGATATCATTTATTTAGGAGCTATTTGGAAAGCATGAATCATTTTAAAACTGCAGTACTTTATGGCTGATACGATTAGAGGCAAAATAAACTTTATCCTATTGAGTCAAAGCAGATATTTTGATGAAGATATCTCATAGGAGAAGCTTCTCAGCTCAGTCTCCTAGAGTCTTGCCTGTCCAAGAGCAATAGTATCAGCAGGAGAAATTGTTTAATTCCAAGACCTTAAACTTGCCCAAATTATTAGTGACCTTCTGATGATCCTATACTTCTCCTTGTAAAGGGAGTTTCTATTGTCACCAGAGACAGATGGATTTCACATTTTGACAAATTTGATGAAGAAAATTATTCTGCCAGGCGGCAGACAGATGTATAACAGCTATACCACTATGTGACAAGTTGATTGTCATGGTGGATGTCTGAGTTCCTCTGTTTGTGAAGTTGAAATTGAAGATCCTTAATATTGTAAAACTTGATGTCAGTTGTATGTGATTCTGCTCACTGAATGCACTCTAGTTTCATTTCAGAATGATCTCATTCATCCTTGTATACCCAACAAGATGCACACACCTCTGATGCTTGCAGAGATTTCTGAGCATGGCATCCTAAAGGTGACACATTACCTAGCCTTCTGCATATATCTGAATGCAAAATTTAGCATCACCCAATTTTGACCCATTCTTTTTATCAGTACCACTGAAGTATCACAAGGTAGCTTTTGAACCATTCTTTAAGACTCATTGTAAAAGTTCTGGAACAAAAAGGCATTGGAAAGGGTTTTGCATAGGTCATAAAAAGCCCAGGCAAAACCTCTTAAAATGGGCCATTCCAATGACAAACAAAAATCATTGCTGAGGTCTGATCATATTGTATCTGTTACTTATCTTGTTCCTAAATAATTAATATATCATATGGCATTTATATGGGTTTTTCCACAAAGTAACCCTGTTGAGAGTTAGGCTAAGAATAAGACCAGGCAAAGAACTTTTGCCAGAGGATACAAGGAAAGAGAAACCAAAGTAATATCACAATTGTCATATACCAGTGCCATAGCCTCAAAACTAGGCATAGACTTGCAGAATCTTAGACTCTAATATGGATGATGTTTTCCTGAAATTTGGCACAGAAACAAGATTGCTGAAATACCTCATTACTCTAGTTGGACATATGCTGGAAGTGTCATTCTGCTAAAAGCAGAGCATCTGGTAAATTGTTGACTTGTTGATAATTTCATAGTTTAGAAGTCAGAGGAAGCAACGGGGAAAATTTCTACTTGATTTCAATTTCTGACCAACAAAGAACTGGCTAGTGATGTGAAAATGATAGACAATTTGGAAGACATTGATCATATCATCTTGAAATTGGTGATAGCAAAGGAAGATTTAGAAGCCTGGCATATTCAGGGACATATTAATAAATTTTTCAAAGAAGATTTGCATAAACTTAGACAAGTGAAATATATAGTCTAATAGTAGATGTATTTTGGGGTATCCACCTCAATAATGGCCCATTTTTCTAGGAACTTTGTCGATCAAGTCCCCATCAATGACTGTGTCCATCAGTGACTTAAGACCAGCCTAGGCTACTGTGTTTGCACCTCATAACCTCAGTCAAGGATGCCTTCTTACTCAGAGCCAGCTAATGACTGGAATGGCTAACTGGAAACTCTTAGTTGGTACATCCTAGAGACAAAAGGTCATAGAGAGTCAGAGGTGGATCCTATAACACAGCAAGCCAGAGTCAATCCCTGTTGATGTTCTAGGGGAGCAGAGACTAAGAGTAAGCCGGGAAAGTTTATTTGTAAGGAGAAGAATGGAACAGAGGGCAGATGGCAGGGAGGTGTAGAAATGGCAGGGAGTTAAAATGCAAGGCTTCACAGAGATGAAATCTTTGTATGCTTTGTTTATTGATAAGCTGTCAATACACACGTATGGATAAAGGAGGGAGAGGGAGAGAGATATCTCATGACCTCTGTTACTGACCCTTAAGTTCCAAGTTTCAGGCCCTGTGAGGTCCACTGGGCTTTGCTTTATGTCTGTAGGCATCTGTGATTGTCAGATGAGATCTATCAATGACTGACTTATCTTTTTGGGTTTGTTTGTTTTTGTTTTTTAATTTGAACTGATTAGAGTGTATATTTGTCTGTTGTAACCAAAGAATATTGAATCTTGACTAGACTTGGCCAGAGACTCTAAAAGAGAATACATGGTACAGATTTTCACTTCAAGGCATCTCATCTGAGATTGCAGCTAAGCAAATGCTCCTTGCCTACAGCTCTCCATGATTCTGTCCAATGGCCAGTGCCTTAGGAAGGCTTCTCCAATAGAGAAGCATTTTTGGTCTGCTAAGCAAGACATTCTTGGAAGCCAGTAGCCTAATCATGACTCCTTTACATAACTTTTTCCCATGTCCCTTCCTAATTGAGGTTCTACTCCTCAGACAGGCATTCATATGATATAATTCTCCCAAGTCTTTGATCAGACACTGTGTTTACTGAACTTGTTCCATCTCAAATGGAACAATCCAGAAAACCACAATTTCCCCTCTACAAGGCTTCAAAGTCCAAATGAGTCAGCCTGACTGTTAGTGACACCAGAGCTGGGCAACCCAGAATCTCTGGTTCCAGAGCACAAAGGGGTGGATCATTTCACGCATCACTGAAGATTCCATATCTTTTACTGGAATGTAGTAAGAGAGGAAGAAAATGTAATTACACTATTCTAATCTTTTCACCAAACTCTTAGATTATGTGATTTGATGATACCAAGTGTGGGATGATTCTTTAATGTGAAAAATGTGAAAGTAACCGATTCTTTTTCTATTATGGTTTCTTACTACGGGCTGAAGATTTGTACTCATTTAGAAAGTGCAGACTGGGAAATGGGCCTCAGTTTCCATATCTGTAAAATGGAAATGTCAGCCTAATTAATGGTCCCTAAGTTTCCTTCATTTCTGATTATTTTACACAATATATTGAAATTAAATAAGATTAAATAGCAAGTAGAAAATGGAGGGTATAGTCCCAGCAGGTACGGTCTACCTGGGTCTGTCAAAATTAGAACCAGATGGATTTAATTCATTTGGGAAGAAAACAACCTGCTGATTAGAGGAACTAAAGTTTTCTTCATCGGATTTTTTCAAAAAGATGAAGAAGTGAAAAACTGTAATGTCTAAATCTGGTCTGACAGGTTCAGAGATTTTGAAGCTGAATGGGTCTCTGTCAAGCTACACTGGGAAAGCCAATGGGAAAAGGATCAACCTAGAGATCTACAATTCCTGTTCAGATTCTTGTTTCCTTTCCCAGTGAGAATTCCAGCCTCTTTAGAACCAACATGGCAAGTGTGTGAAGCAGTTCTCAGTTCTTTTGATTGGTCCAGCTCTGTTTTTTATCACAAGCATTGCACAGCTACTATCTTGAAAGGAATCTATCTCTTTATGGGAATATATAGCTGTTGCTGTCGCCGTATGATTCATTTTCCTTTCAAAAGCCCTGTTTGCTCTGCAGTTTACAGAGACTGACATTAGAAGAAGCAGTGACAGCTCGAACCCTCAGTTGTCTCAATAGAAGGAAATCAAGTCTGTCTTCTCTGTCCTTTTTCTCTTCCTCCCTCCCTTATTTCCTACCTTCCTTCCTTCCTCTTCACTTACTTTTTCATCAGCTTATCTGGCCCAAAACTCCCTGTATTCTTTTTAAAGAGAAAGTCAATCCCTTGGAAAAAGCATTTTAGGGGAGAAATTGGACAAGCAGGGAATTTAAAAATTAAGGCTGTTTGCCAAGTGGAAGTCAAATGCAGTAGGTTGCCATACTCTGATCGACCCATGCCCCATAAAGTGAGGAAGCCTAGGAACTAAACACAAATATCTGAGTGTGTTTAGTAGGTTGCTCTTGGTATTGATTCAATGGAAGAAGGTAAGTGAATGCTTGTTGGTTGGAAAATCCTACAGGCAACTCGCACTCCCACCAGGACACCGTAGACATGACAGCCAAGCCTTGACACCAACTCTCCTCCAACCCAGCTCATTTCAAATGCACCCATTGCACCTGGTCGAGGCCCAGAGGCTCTGGGTACCAAAAGTGCCAATGCCATCGCAAGGGTGGTTAGCCTGGATCCAAACCCTGGAAGACAACTTAGCCCTGCACGCTTGTGACCGACATGCTGGGCCACTGGATGGCACTGTGGGTCCATGCAAATGTGTATTGAAAGACATTTATCTTTCTTTTAAAAAGGCTGTTTAGCCTTGACAGGTAATTTGGCACATTTTGAGTTGAAATGTGCCAAATGATTTGGCAAATATTTCATTTACCTCTGAAAATAGGCACACCTGCTGTTCTGGCCTGCAGGGAGATGGAGGAGGGTAGCTTTTCCCACCATTGTTACTAATTTCAGAAGCAAAACAAGATTTGGGTCAAAGACACATAGGCCAACTCCATTTTAAGTGTGGTGCCATGTTTTAAAGAAATTGAAAATGTTTAGTGTTTCTTATAAACCAATCTCTTCAGTCTAAAGGGAGCGTCTTTTATCTTACCAGTGCTGCCCACCCTGCCAGTGGCTGGCTCATCTGGCTTGTGACCTGCAGGAATGGGATTTGGTGCAAGAGCCATGTCCTCTACTGGTCCTCCAACCAAGAGCATCCAAGAAAATTTGTTTCTAAACTCTTCTGTTCTAAAGAATTCTGTGCCCAATATCCAGTGTGTTTAATACCAAGAAAAGCCAAGCAATGTGAAAATGTCTCCTAAGGAATATCTGAGCTGCCTCTTGGCCATCATGAAACCACTGCTTTGCCATACATGATGGTGACATTCCCATTCCCATGGGAGACCCAGATGATGGGCCCAGGCCTCACTGAGACAGCTTACATGTCAGGCCAAGTTCCTGGTGCACTTGCTTTGACTCCACCACCTATATTATTTGCTACTCAAAAAAAGCATATTGGGGTGTACATGAGCAAAAATGGTGCTGTTATTGATATATCTTTGAATCTGATCAATTTTTTAAGTAGTAATACATCTGTAAACCCAATTACTACAGCTAACATATCTAAAAAAATGACTTGGGACCACTTCCCAAGTGGCCAAAACACATACTGAGAATAGGTTGGGAATAGGTGGGTTGGAGAGGAGAGATTCAGAGTTCTTCTTTTTCAGTTGTCTTGTCACCTATTGACTAGTAAAACACACATCTCATTGTGTCAGATCCACTCTTCTTTTGAAATATATCAAGGGAGCATGATATTAGGGAATGACTCTGGTTTTGAATTCCAAGACTTGGCTTCTGGTCCCAGGTTTACCAATACGAGCTATGTGAAGTTAGATGAATCGTTAATCCTCTAACCCGTTTTCCTACCTGAGCCTAGGGAAGGCAATTCAGATGAGCTCCTATGGCTACAAAATATTGGAATTTAGTTTAGGTAGGCTCAATAAATTTTATATAATCTTAGGATATATTAGGGTGATATGTAGCAATAGCAAAATAATAGTGTGCATTTGTTCAAATAAATCTATTTACCAATTTCCTTGAACACAATAAATACCAGTGTAATGAGGAAAAGAAACTCTTGCAGTAGTAAGATATTAATATTTTATGAAAAACAATGTATGTCTGTCTAATGATGTGTATTTGCTATCTGCATTTAGCTTATGAGTTTCAGTGAAGATAGCTCAAACATTGTTGTTTTGGTCTGTAGATGCCTGTTTTTTCCCCATTCTTCTGTATCATGGCACTGCAGTCTCTTTCCAGGTGTGACCAGATGAAGAACATCATGGAGGTTGATAAGAGAGGTTTCTGTGGATTGATGGGGCAAAAGCCCAGTTGGAGGAGGCTGAGGAAGAGCGAGTGATGAGGAAGTGGTGGCGGCCAGTGCTGACCACTGTTATGAGGAGTTTGTTATAAAAGGAGAAAGGAAAAGGTTGTAACTGGTACGCGGAACCTATGCAGGTCATTCTAATTGTTTTTAAGATAGGAGGGCAGACATTCCAAGCTTCACCACATACAGGAGGAAAACACTTACTCACAAACATATCTGGAGTTCTGACTGAAAGATTGAGATCTGGTTGTAAATCCTGAACTCACCTAATCAAGGTCAGGGTTGTCTGCCACTGTCACTGTCCTGCCCCTTGAAGTTGAGTTGTCAGGGTTTTCAGCGAGCTGATGGAGAAAGGCCCAGGAGTGCACCCTTTTCCTGCAGAGTTAGCAGGACTTTATTTAACAGACCATTTCAGAACCGGGAGATCATATCATCCAATTCCCTCGTTAAACTGATTGAGGAATCTGAGGCTCAGATAAATTAGGTCATGAGATTTGCTCTCAGAACAGTCTTGGGTAAGGATTAAAGAAAATGGCTTTGGGGCCAGAAATACCTGGGTCTGAGTCCTAAGTCTGCCACGGCTTATTGGTCATGTGTCCTTGGAGCAAGTCATTTTCAGTTTTCTCATCAGGTAAATGAGGGAGTATGTGGTATTTCACAAAGTAAGCATCCTGAGGGGACCTTTTCTTCTAGAGTTGTTGTGAAAATAAATTGAGATAAGACAAGTAAAGTTCTTAATACAACACTGAGTATGTGGTCACGATAATCATCAATAAATATCAGCTAATTTTATTATTGCCATCTACATGAGCATTTGCATCCATGGAAATGATACAACATAAACTTGCATGAATAAAATTTTTTTAAAAAAAATATTATGGGGATATATAGAAATAGAATTTCATAAACACTAAAAAAGGCACACAGGCTACATTGTTTAGTCTAAGCCTTGCTAACGTGTATGACCAGTTGTAGTCACTCCATTCAAAGATTGCTACTCACGACTGACTCAAGTCAAGGCCCCCTTCGAAATGCCTGTTTGGCTTGCTGATGTGGACTCAGTATCTCCTATGTAAAACTTTAGAGCCACCTCCCTACTGTCTAGTTGCTATCTACCTCTTTTTTCTCTCTTTCCCCTCCCGGCTTTCCCTTCTGAAGCCAGCCTTGAGTTTAAGTAAAGCTGGTTGTGGCTGAGGGCTGCCAGGTGGTTGACGGGAACTATAACCAATCCTCTTTCAACAGCTTCAAAGTTGGCTCATAGAACGAATAAGAGAAACATGAATGCAAGGCAGAAAAACGGAGGGGAAGCAGTATAGAAAACCATCCCTCCCCAGCCCTCCCCAGTCCCTGGATGTGTGCTGTGAAGATCTGCCAAGCCATTCCCCGATTCTGTCAGAGCTGTTAGGTGGGTGTCTACCTTTGTTGCCACCCTTAGCTCAGGCACTAGGAGGTTATCAGAGATTCTGTTTGTAATAGTCAAGGCAGCTTAGAATGTTGGTTCTCTCTCTCGGGGATTAATTTTTTTAAAACAAATTCCCAACCACCACTTTGCTTACCCTCATTTCCTACAATGGTTTTCTTCCCGCTGGAGATGAGCAACAGAGGCCTGAATTAAAACCCGTGTAACTGCACAAGTTAATTGGAGTCTGAAGGGATCAGGACACTTGAAGCTCAGCTTGATAAATTCCACAGGGCTTGGAAATGAGTCTTATGGGAACTAAAAAAAATCTGTTTCCATCACCCTAGGGATCCGCTTACCAACTTTTTATAGTAATCTCTGGACTATAACTGAGTGCTTAGTTTTAAATAAACAATATGTTTATGTCTCTACCTATACTCTTGAAACAGTGGTTGAAATGCAAGAGAAATTTTATAATATTTCTAGCTACTGACATAAGCTGTAATATAGTAGGAAAAAGTAAGAAGGTTGGGTTTATTTTCCCCCTTGGTGCAGCTGACATATATTTATGTCTTTCTTTTCTTCATTTAAATATATCGAAGAAGTGTCATACTATCTATTAGCCTTGCTCTAATGCACTCTCTCTATTTTTTTTTTTTTACCTGTTCTAAGACATACTTTTCTGGAAAAATGTGGTTTACCGCTAAAGAGAAAGTCTTCTAAGCTTCAAGCAGTAAGAAATTTGATAAGGAACTTATTGGAGACTATCACAACATGAATAGGAACTACCAGGCTGGGCTTCTGGGTAATGAGAAATAGAACTGTTAACCTTTAGTCTATCAGTTGAATTTTGGCTCAGAATGTAATGACACAAAGTCATTACCCCCTGAAGGTCCATGGTCTTTGGGGAAATGAGTATATAGTGGTTTCAGCTCTGTCCGTAACAGCCCAGAGTCTTCATCAGACTGGCTGCCATTACAATTAAAGTTAATTGTCACTAGTGCAGCCATGAACAGGGATTGAACGAGATGGGAGAGTGAACTACTTTGCCTGTACTGCTAAAGGTAGTCCCTGAGCAGCTAAGGACTGTTCTTCTCCCAGGCTGATGAAAAACCTCTTTTGGAAATTTAGAGAAAAACGAATGGAAGGCGTGAAAATGCCTATTCATATGTTTAGTCACAAAGTCTTGCTTTTCACACAGAATAATGTTTTAATAGCAAGAGTCATTTCAAATTATGTTTGATGAAAGTCCCATCTGTGTTCAGACCATAAAAGAGGGAATGGTAAATCAGCTACTCCACTTCCAGTGAGAATCAAGTATCTCCTTTGAAGGGTACCATTGAGTTAGAATTCTTTCAGATGGTAGAGTTAGCTTAACATTTGCTTATTCAGGCCCTGAGAAGTCAATGCTGGCTCTTCGGAAGAGCCTCCATTGGAGACTCTTTTAAAATTGAGTTTAGTTGGACATTTTAGACACATGGTTTGCTCATTTCCTTGTTTATTATAGGTTGTATTTAAGCCTCAAATAGCAACAATGGTGTTGTTTTAGAATAAAAGGGGCAATTAAATATAAATAGTAGATAGAAATAACTCTAGCCTCACTTCTTCACATATTTATAAAAGCTATTTCCTTTTCTTTAACCTTTTCCTGCAAAACACCATGAGGGAACGTGGACAACTTCTCTTCCGATTGATGTTTCTAAATTGGTGACATGCAATTACCTTCTCCATATTCACACTGCTGAATAAGCTGAATTTTTAAATTATACACTTGTAGTTGGTTGAAATGGATGTTAAGTGTCTTGAGAGTTGATTTTAAGATGTTTAATTCTTTGCTTTTTTGACAGGCAAAACTAGCCTTACTGGAAAATTCTTAAGAAAGATTACTGCTCTGCTAACCATTTTCTGATCTTGGGAATCATTCCCTGATTGTAGCCCATGTTCTTGTTCCAGTGTTATTGGGTAAAGTCTAACCAATGGGAAATTTTGGCTATGTTCAGAATCCAAGAACCAAAGACTCAGAGTTTGAAAGTAGCCAGGTAATGGGGTTGGGGTGGGTGGGATTTTGTGATGTGGTAACATGCTTGGTGATCTCATTAATTTTTAGGTTATTTGTAAGATAGCCTGATATTATTACATAAATTACAGTATCTTCTGATAGAAGGGCTTGAGAAATAGCAGAAATTGAGTCATTCAGGTTTTTCTTTGTTCGTTTTGAAATTGGCCAGTTGTGAAAAGTGAAATCATCACTTAGAGAACTGCCTATAAGTGACATGAGCTTCCATGCCTTACCCTCAGCATGTCCAGCCTGTCGAACAGGACAACTGGCTGGAACTTACGGAAGAAGTGGTGATGTCAATAAGGAAAGTCATGCTAATCCGAAGTGCATTAGTCAAGGTCCTACAGAGAAACAGAATCGATAGGATTTTTATATATGTAGAATATGGAGGCCAAGAAGTCCTATGATATGTCATCTGCAAGTTGGAGAACCAGGAAAGCTGGTGGTGTAATTAAGTTTGAGTCTGAAGACCTGAAAACCAAGGGGAGATAGAACAGTGGTGTAAGTTCTAGGGTCCTAAGGCCCAAGAGCCAGAAGCTCCAATGTCCAAGAGCAGGAGAAGATGGAAGGCCCAGCTCAAGAAGAGAGAGAGAGGAAATTTGCCCTTTCTCCACATTTTTGTTCTATTGGCTCCCACATTGGTGAGGGTAGATCTTCTTTACTCAGTCTATTGATTCAAATGCTCATTTCTTCCAGAAACATCTTTACAGACATGCCCAGAAACAGAGTTTTACCAGCTACCTGGGCATCCATTAGCCCAGTCAGGTTGACACATACAATTAACCATCACACCAAGATATTCAAACAAATACACAGGAGTGAGTAAGTCAGAAGTTCAGCAGGCAAGGCTGGAAGGGAAGGCTTAAATTTGAAAGTTATAAAGATATGAGAAATAGAGAAACCATAAATTTTGGGCAAATGTATCCATGAAGAGCATAGAAAGGAAGATCAGATGGCTGACAGTGGAGCCCTGAGGCTCAGCAGCATTTTAGGGAGAGCAATAAGATGAAGGAAGTAACTGAGAAGGAGCTGCCACAGGAGGGCAAAGTATTAAAAGAGTGTAGTGTCCTTAAAGCAAAAGAAACAGAGTTTCAAGCAGGAGGAAGTAGCCTATAGTGTCAATTCTGCAGAGAAGTAAGATGAGAATGAAAATATGTCCAGTAGCTATGTCAATACTGAGTCATTAGTGACTCTAGGATCAGGAGAGCAGTTTCTATGGCATCGTGGGGCAGAACCCACACTGTAAAGGTTAGAAATTAGTGGGAGGAAAGGAAATTTGCCTGTGAGGGGAAATAAGAAATAGAGAGGTAATTGAAGTGGTATTTGAGATTAAAAATCCTATTCCTTACTTACGTTTTAAAGAACTAGGAGGCCTGTGATTGTGTTACTATGGGGTCCAACTTGTGTAGCAGGAGGAAATACTGAATGTACAGGAAGGAGTCAGGGATTGAAGGGGCGAGATCCTGAAGGTGGTGAACCTGTGAGCAGATGGATGAAGGACCCCGAGACAAAGAGGAACACCGATCCCAGTGCCTATTCTGTGGGAAAGAAGAGATGGGTACAGATTTAGACACATTTATGGGAGAGGGTAGAAGAGGGAGAATCCTATGATGACAATTTTTTTTTTCTGCAAAGAGAAGTTTTCTGCAGAGAAGAAAAGAGAAACCTGGAAAGGAAGGAGGTTTCAAAAGAGGCCAAAATCTGCAATAACCACCAAGGGAAATGGGAGAGGGAACTAACTAGATAGCTGGAGGTACCGGCTTTACTTGAATAATACCTGGGTCTGAATAAGCTAATTTGATTGGAGCTGCTGAGGCCCATTAACTTTACTTTGTTTCCCAGGCAGGGAATGTAGCCCCAACTCTTATCCCAAATGTGTGTTGTTGAACAAAGGAGGGAAGCAGATGAGAGACTATGGAAGGCTCTAGAGCATTTGGGAGGAAGAAGCAGCAGGTAAGGGGTGGAAAATAGCTCAAGATGGTATTCAATATGCATATGTCCTCCTGGCAAATCATTAATTTCATCTCGTATTTGAAACATAGCATCACTACACTTTGACTTTCTGTCAAAATAAGAACTGGTCCCATAATTTAACAAGGCAAAATTGTCGCCTTACCCCAAATTGTGTAGTTTTTCCATGATTTTGAGAGCCACCCGCCAATCCCATGTAAAAAATCACTTTTACCACTTTGATTTTGGTGACCAAATAAACTTGGTTATTCCATAATTCCTCAAAGTGACTTAGCCACTTGGTAATTACAGTATTTAGAGGGTATTTTTACATTTTATGCTAAATTTGAATCTTTGTTAAAATTTCTGGGTATTTGCAACTGTTAGTTTTTTTAAAATGTAATTTGAAATGGAATTTCTATTTGCTTCAGTTGGGAGAAAGAGTGACTCATGATGAAAACTTCTCTTTTGCTCTAAAGGCCTTTGTTACGCGGCTAACGCTATTCACATATGCTCTGTGTATGTTCTCTTTAAAATTTATGGGAGGTCAAAGAATCTTTAGAAATAAAGACAAATAAAACTATTTTCCTATTTTCTCTTCTTTATACAGTCTTTGTACCAGAGACACATCCACACCAATACTGGATAAAGCTTCTAACTGTTTAAGTTCTCATTCTCAAGATAAAGTAGAGAAAGTGGCATCGAACTAATCCATTCTTGAAAACATCTTAACATTATAAGCAGAACAAAGTGGTACAAAATGTATTCAGCCTCACGGATTTGTCTAGATTGTAACTAGAATAGAAAATGGCAGAATGTATTAATTCCTAAGATAAAATTATAATGAGAACAGAAAATGGTGCGAGATGAATTAATGTAGTGGCAGGCTTCTGTCTGCAGAGCAGGGTGCTCTCTAAATACCACATTGCAGCACTTTGTAGGCAGCCTCTCTCTTGTAATCTATATTTTAAAGATGCTCTAAAGATAAAGCTAGACCTGATTCTAATCTCCGGCAGCACTGCCACAGCGCTCTGGACACAGAATGGCCCCAGGGAAGTGGTGAATGGACTTACCTTGCAGGAACAAAGGCGATTTGAGTCAGATAGTGGGCAGATTTTTTTTACTGGGAACATTTACTGATGTGCTTTCTTCACCAGCAGATCACCTTTTAGTCTGGCGCTCCAAGGAAAACTTCGCCGAAGCGGTCGTGGTTATGAAAGAATTTGCTCTTTGCAAAATAAACTTCACCTTTTGCAATATATAAAGAATTACTTGTGTTTTCTGTCATTGCTGCTTATAGGTCAAAGCTTTACACAGGGATGACCATGTTTTTTTCTGGGGTGATTTTCAAATGGAGATTGCCCCAAATATGTGTCTGAAGCTAGATGATCTTTTACTGTATCTTTTATTCATATTATACTTATTCACAGACCCAGTGTGAATTTGGGGAGAGAGTTAGTAAATGCAGTAATGTACCTGCAGTGTCATTCAGATGCATATTTTTAGAAGCTTTGTACTGTTCAATGCAGGCAAATGTGTCCCAATAATAAGCAACTGAGACTCACAGCTTCAAACACTTCAAAGGTGACTGTGACTCCAGAAGCCACAGTGGAAACCTCGAGTGGCTGTACTAGAACTTTGAAATGTTTAATAATGCGTGTCCCATTGTAGCTTTTTGTCCTCCCAAACCTGATCTGATTGCAAATTTTTAATCAGGAAATCTGGTCTTTGAGTCAGAACGGCTTTAACTCTTTGATTGGCAGCAATGCTGCTCTTGTAAATTTTCATGATGCAGGAAATTTGGGTTCAAATTTTCCCTCTCTGCATTAATACTGTTGCACAGGGCATGGCTAGGTTATCCAAATAATGAATTAGTGTTTTTAATAACATTGGAGTAAGGCATTAGGCATACTGCCGTACCGTGGCTGGTTATAATATCAGACAAAAGCTGTTAACTCTGTGCTAACAGGCAAGAGTGAATTGTGAGTTACCAGAATGTGATAGCTCCAAATGATATCGTGACCCAGGCTTAAGCACTTTTTATTTTCTCTTTTCACAAATTATCTGCTAAGACAGTTCTGACATAACCTCTTTAAGTAAATCTGGTGGTGTCTTGTGGCTGTACTTTTCCTGGGACAAATTCTTGTCCCCACATCCCCTCCACAAACAGACATCTTCATCTTAGAAGTACCTTGGAAATGATGTAGTGCATTTCTTTGCAGCCCTCCGATCTGTCTCTAAAGATTCCACCAATGTTTGAATAAAAGGGAGAGAGATTTCGAGAATTGAAACCTAAGCTTGCTTTATTGCTTTACAATTTGAGAAATCAAAACCTTTAAGCAAATAGCACTTTTGAACTTGTACTGTGGAAACCCAAGTGAATCAAGCAGCCTCTCTTTCTGGAGAAATTTAACCTAAAACATAGTCTCCTCACTGTTTGTATGGCCAGTACATGTACCATTTGCATGTACTTAAACCATAATAAGGAGAATTAAAACCCTATGATTAAGCATTTAACATAAAATTAAAGGGCCATGGTTATTCATTAGGAAGGTATTATATACCTTGAATTCAATCAGATTTCAAATAGACTTTCTTTCTATACATAATTGCATGTCATGGATTTGACATTTCTGTCTATCTTCTTTGTCTTTCAGGTGGCAGGGTTTATAATATTTTATCCATATCTGTAGCATTTTAGGGGAGGGAGAACAAATTTTGGCAAGTTTAGCATGGACTGGGCTTTCGATTCCCCACAGGAATTCCAATTCTCTTTGTTTCCCCTGAGTGTCTTTAGGCTGAACAGAGAATGGCATGAGAAATAATTTGCCTGCCTACCTGAAGCTTGCATTCTAGAAGGGAAGGCACACTCAGGCCTTTGTACTATAAGTACTTTATATATGATAAGAGAACTATGATAATTTAACAGGAAATGTTGAATATTTGGAAACAGCATTTAATGTAGATTCTAATCTTCTGCTATGTTCCATGTTCCATCCCAAAAAAACATTTTAAATAAAAACTATAAAGAGCAAACAGAAGGTGAATATTACCTTTTCTCTGTATGGGAAAAGATTGTCTACATTTGAAAACAAGAGCAAAATAATATAAGGAAAGAAAATAAATTTGAATAATATTTAAAAATCTAATTTAATAAATAAAACTAAGAGATAGGCAAGAAATAAGGAAAAACATTTGTCACAATAATTAAAAAGGTCCACAGTATGAAGCACTCACACAAATCAATGTGCAAACACGACAGCCACAAATAAATAGGCAAAGGGAACAGACAAATTACAAAAGAGGGAACTTCAAGGTCCTAAGTGAAAAAAGTATTTAACTTCACCAATGTGCAAATAAATACAAAGTGAAGCCATAGTAAGTTACCGCTCAACAGCAAAGATTATACAAGAACAGAGGCAGTATTTGGTGATGGCAATAGCAGAATGAGATGGCACTTCACATGAGAGTAGGTGCTGGTGCGGCCTTTCTGGATAACGATTTGACATGAGTCAAGAGCCTTAAAGATATGTCCATTGTGTCCACAGTACATTGCTAGGTGAAAATAGCAAATTACAAAACAGTTTTTATGTTATAATCCCATTGTCCTATTTTAAAATAAGGAAATGAAGGATTGATGGAAGGAAGAAAAGGAACAAAGAAATAGAAAAGGAAAGAATTGCGTATGCATGCACAGACAAATAGTGGTGATTTTGTTTCCTTCCTTAAATGTCAGAGGGCTTTGTTTATTTGTTTTTGCAAGGAGTCTGCTTTGCAATCAGAAAAAATACAAATTTATCTCTATAAAGAGGAAGAAACTTGCAAAGAAAAAGCTCATATCCTTTGGCCCACTTCCCCTTTTAGAAAATCATCCAAAGGAAAGGCAAAAATGTAGACAAAGATTTATATACAAATATATGGTTAAAAATGAAAACAACACCAGGAGACTGTTTAAATAAATTCTAGAACATCCAAAAGATAGACTACTGTGCAGCTGTTATAAATTATATGTCAGAAGGATTTTCAATAACATGGTAAAATACATCTGACAAATTTTAAGCAAACAGAATAAAACAAAACAGGATACAAAGCTGTGTAAGAAGAATGCTCCCAACCTCAAAAAAATGTGACAATGTCTAGGAAAAAGTATGCCAAAATGCTAATGGTGGTTGCCTCAGATAGATTAATTATGGAGAGTTTTTGTTTTCTTCTTTGTCTTTTGTTAAGCTTGAGAAGAAACAATTTCTATGTACTATTTTTATAAGTGTTGGGAGGAGGGAAGACACCTTACCCCCCAAATAAAGTTCTTTCCACTATACCAGAATACAA
Organism: Avahi laniger; assembly: GCA_963575035.1. NCBI lineage: Eukaryota > Metazoa > Chordata > Mammalia > Primates > Indriidae > Avahi > Avahi laniger. Next base: position 38,580 of record CAUYSK010066840.1, read on the forward strand.
CAGTTTTCTTCAATAAAGAGCTTTACTGCCTTGCCTTAAACCAGAAATGATGAAGTACCAGACAGGGGCCATAAAATCTGCATCCCATTAAGAAAATGAAATTTCTCCCAATCAGCAGCAGGCATCAGTATCCTCTACCTACTTTGCCAATGACACACCAAACAGCTAACGTCCATTATTTAGAATGACATACTGTACAACTGAACTCAAGCAGCCAATAATCCATACCCAGGGGGACATCGTTTCTAGAAACACAGCCTCCAGAAGGTTTTTATGCTTTCCATAAATGGTATGCTAAGTCTCAGCAGCAAGGATCGGTGGCCATTGCCATGTGCAGTACCTTGGACGGCTGCATCGCTGGGTGCCTTGAGTAATCGCTAGGTAAACATCCAAGCGCCAATTGCAAAAAGATACTCCTGTGGGTAGTAAAAAATGTTCTCTGTTTGCAAGTTGAGGCTTACCCCTGTGTTTTGGAGATACCTGAATTGGTTTGGCTCTTTTCCAGTTACAATCTGTTCGTAATCACCCAGGGTCTGTAACATCAAGCAGTGTTATGAGGGAATTAATTCTTTCGATGTGACAGTTGTTAGTGTAATTCATGTCCTTGTTTTTAATTGCTGGATCAAATTACTTTGTAGATTATTTCATATTTCATCCCAAGAGAAAGGACTAGAAAAAATGCACAGTGCCTGTGGTGACTTATTTGTTTAGTCTACCCAGAAAAAAAAAAAAGCAGAATTAAAAAGATTGGCTTTCTAAACAAAATAGCTCTTCTCTATCCTTAGAGTATATTTTGGATGATTTTAGATGGAAAGTTAGCCTGAGTACATTCTTTTTGTTTAAACACTCTAGAAACTAAGTTTATTTTTATAATGATTCTGCCAAAATAATGGCCATAAAGGTCACAAAGCAATATCTCCTAATAAATACCTTGGAAAAGATTTACAATTCAATGTTCTTTCGTTAAAAGAAGCACCTTGAAGATAAGAAATTAATGAGATTTAGAATAATTTATTAAGGAACACCTAATAGACTCTCATGAGATTCAAATGTCAAGATGTTAAAAAACACACACAAAAGAAATTTAGCAAATGCAAATTGTATTTGGAAAAAAAAAGACAAAGAGTATTTGAAAAATCTTATAAATGTTTATTTTTGCAGCACTGAAATTTAATCCTTGTATTTGAACACATACCCAGTAGATATTTTATCCATTTTTGAGTCATAGCCACTGAATCCTTTTCATCCTAATGTTTGGAATCTCAGAAAGAACCAGTAACTGTTTCTTAGGTGTCTTATAAAGTGAGATTGCAGGCTGACAGGGAGGAAAAAGCCTAGATAAGACAAGCTCACAGAACTGAAAAGCTATAGAGAAAATCCATTGTTCTATTTATTTCCACTTTGTGATGAGTTGAGAGCAAAATGTATTTATAACAATGGGACACTTGAAATGAACCGTTGCTCTAACTGTCCAACGCCAGCCAACATTCATATTGCCTCATAAATAGTCATCTTATAAAGTAGACCTGAGCGATAAACTCAGGAGGAATTATAGATCAGTGATCACTTAAAAGCGAGCAACAAGAAAATTGATAAATACTGCCTGCTGCCTGGCAAATAAAAAACACAGTCATCATTAGAGAAGGAGCTGGAACTTGCTGATTGCTGGGAAGTTATGCAATAGACAAATGAACAGACCCCTCACTTAGGGCAAAGGTACCTTGTAGTTCAGGTAACAAAGTACTGTCGACATGGAAAGGTCCTTGAAATAGGAGCTGAACCTGCTAGCCCGAAAACAGAAGCCGTGTGTAGAGACACAGTGTTGAAAAGCTGGCAGCCCTGAGTCAGTTTTCTCAGCCAGAGTGCTGAATGTATTATCATCACTGTCATCTTTGAAAAGGGAAAAGAGATGTCCATAAAAATAAATGTCTTTTCCACCATTGGTACTATCAAACAATTACACAGAATTCCTATGGCCACTTATATCACATTATAAACCCAGTCCACACTAGTCTATCATAGGAAACCAAGACAGTTACATTGGTTTAAAAATGGGTTCTATGGTTCTCTGTTTTAAATATGTTATTTGTTTGCCTCTGTGTTGATCAAAAGAAACAAGTTACCTGTTATAGTCTGAGTTGAGTGATGGTTGTGGTTTTCTAGCTGCACTTGGGCCCCTACAAAGCAAGTCTCCATTGTTGAACAGCTGGGATTGCATCTAAGTCAACGTCTTTAGGAAGAGGGGGAAGGTGTGGGATTGCAAGCACCGAATGTGGGTGGGGGGAGGCCACATCAGCTCTGGGGTCACACTGACTTCATTCTGGTTGGCACAGAGAATCAGCTGAAGACTTAAGGCCTGCTCATTTGTGATCATAACTTACTTGTATGCAATGCCTTTACAAGGCTCCCTGGCATGCTCAGAACACCTCTGTGCAGTACGTGTTATTATCCCCCTTTACAAAAGGAGAGCGAGGCTCAGAGAGATTTGAGACTTGCCTCAGTACCAGAGGTGGAGTCTCAGTGTTATCAGTTAGCAGTTCAGGTTTTCTGATTCTAGCTTCCAATATGCTTTCTCCACTTTTAGCTGTCATTGAAACTTTACTCCCCTCTCCCACAGTTTGATTCCAACAGAGACCTGTAGAACAGAGTCAAGAGCAGGCATATCACTCTTTCTTTGGCGGTCTTTATCCCAGATATTTGTGGTTCACATAAACAAGAGGAGAGTCTGCAAACTGGGCCTGGGTTTGCACTTCCCCTCACGGCGTGCTCCACGGTATTAGTCACAGGGCCCTGCCTCTGCACAGGTGCTGGGAAACGTTGGGAGTGCATGGAATATTTGGTGAGTGTTACTGTCTCTGTTACTCATGGGTTAGCTCATTTAATACCCAGCTAATAAAGTCTGAGGCCTCACTCCACAGGCCACTGGAATTTCATTCTACTGCGTTCTCCCTGCCAAGTAATTTCTGGGAATTCCCCAGTCATGCTCACATGTTTCAGCTACCTCTGCTGGAGATCACTTGTTGTCTCCACCAGTCATCCTTTCTCCAGATGGCTTCTTCAGACCCAGCAGGTTGGTCAGCTCTTGCCAGCTCATAGTTGACTTCCCTGCATTGGCTCTCTCCACTCCATTCCGCTTTATTCCAGCACGGACACATACGTCTCCTTTAACCTTACGGAGCACATGTGAGACCAGACAGCAGTCTCTAATGAAATTCTTCGGACAGCTTGGGGATACTCAAAGGGAATTACAACATAGAAGAGGAAAACTTTGATGTTTGTTCCCCCCTGCTTCTAGATCTTGCCCTTTACTAAGTGATTTCCTTCTGACTCTCACCCTTTTCTTGAACTCCTCTGCCTGCTGTGCCATTTACACTGGCTCGTAATGGCAGTGCCTTTCCCCGTACCCCTTCTCATGGAGACAGATGTGCTCCTGGTACTCAAGAGAAGATAACTATCTCCCCCAGCTTTACAGCTGTTTTCTTCAGGGCAAACTGCTCTCACCCACAGTGTGTGTGGTCTGGCCTGAAGAGCTCAGACAGGGCAATCAAAGTTTGACAGTAGATTTCCCAAGGTCTAGATTATACCACCTGAAATAACACCACATGTGGGTTTTCAATCCAGGGTAGACTTTGTCATTTCCCATCTGGTTTCTTTTAGATCCATACCCCCAGCTTCAGTAGAGACCTCCTTGTTCAATCTCTGATCATCTGCTTTCTGCTCCTGATCTCTGATGAGTAATTTTAAGACGGGATCCGTGTGCGTGTTCATACATACACGCATATCCCAAGAACAAAGAGTAATGTACATAGAAAATTATGTTTAAAAAGTCAAATTTAGGAAAAAATGTTTTTAAGGGCATAGTCTTACTAAATATATACCAATTTGCTTTTATAAGCAGAATGTATAATATGTCAGTTTGAGGCATTTGCATCTAAGTTAATAGGTGACAAACTTCTTCCAAAACAATGTGTGCACATTTGCTTTAGTTCTGAGTCAAAAAAGGATCCTTTCCTTTATTTTCCTAAAACAAAGGAAGCCTTTACCAGAGATAAATTGATGTCTTTACCAATACAGATACAAAATTTCTTACAGCTTTTAAAGGAAACCTCACTAGTTTTAAGATGACTGTCTATCCTATCGGATATCTTGTTGCATTTGGGACAGTTACCTAGGAGAAAGGATGGGATGGAGATATATTTGATTATTATATTATG
>CAUYSK010066841.1:0-10557 GCA_963575035.1 Avahi laniger
TCAGGGAAATGCAAATCAAAACCACAATGAGATATCGCTTATCTCCAATGAGACTGGCCTTTATCAAAAAGACCCAAAATAACAAATGTTGGCGTGGATGCGGAGAGGTAGGAACACTCATACACTGCTGGTGAGACTACAAATTAGTGCAACCTCTGTGGAAAGCAATATGGAGATACCTCAGTGAGATACAAGTAGAATTACCATTTGACCCAGCAATCCCGTTACTGGGCATCTACCCAAAAGAACAAAAATTGCTCTATGAAAAAGACACCTGCACTCGAATGTTCATAGCAGCACAATTCACAATTGCAAAGATGTGGAAACAACCCAAGTGTCCATCAATACATGAGTGGATTAATAAACTGTGGCATATGTATACCATGGAGTACTATTCAGCTTTAAGAAACAATGGTGATATAGCACCTCTTATATACTCCTGGAAAGGGCTAGAACGCATTCTACTAAGCGAGGTATCCCAAGAATGGAAAAACAAGCACCACATGTACTCACCATCAAACTGGTATTAATTGATCAACACATAAGTGCATATATAAGAATAACATCTATTGGATGTTGGGCAAGGGGGAGGGGGAGGAGGGAGGAGGGGACGGGTATATGCATACACAAAGAGTGCAATGTGCACCACACAATAGGATGGACATATTTGAAGCTTGGACTGAGGGGGGGAGGGGGGAGGGGGGGCAAGGGCAACACATGTAACCTAAACATCTGTACCTCCATATTATGCTGAAATAAAAAAAAAAGGATATTGTCTTATTCTGTGATGTATGGAAAGATGAAGAACAGCCCTTAGTGCTTCGAAGAACTAGATGTCATATACTTGAACGTATTATTAATACATTTTATATTAGGCCCAATCTTTTCTCCTGTGTATAGAATAAAATCTAAGTTCCTTTAACCATTTATTTGAACTATTAAAAAAAAGATGGAAATAGGGAAGATTGTTGTCCAAGATATGTTTAGTCCATGAAAATACTGAATAGAGAATATCTTTAAAGAGTACTCCAGGGAAATATATCTCTGTCAAGACAGGAGATGTTTTATCTTGCCATTTTTTCTCCTCGGATTTTACATCAAAGAAAAGCTTTGAGTCTGTTCTAAGTTTATAGTTTGAATAAAGTAGTAATAATTCATTAATAGTTTCTTAAAACTTGTCTAGGTTTATCTGTAGAGCTAGACAAATAATGACATCACAAGATTTTTTAAAGCAAATAGTGCTAACAAGATTTTAATTCAGAGATAATCCCTCTAAGAGAATGGACCAGTCATTAACATGCTTATTTTCCTTCTTTCAGGATGTTATTATATTCTATATATTTTATTACATAGATATCTTTAAAAGTCTTATTTAAAACCCTTTATCCTTTTTTTCTTTTGAAGATAACAAAGGTTTGAAAGGGAAATATTTCCCTAATAGACAGATAAACTTTACCCCAGGCCTAAACACTAAATTTCTGGCCCCTGTTGCTTTTGGCAGGCACACAGGAGCCTCACTTCAGAGCAGCGCACTTTACGTTTCACCCCGAAGCAAGGTACTATGAGGTATACTCACAAGGAGGTTCATTAACAGCATGTGTTATTTCCATTCAAGAAATCAATGAAGGCTATAAAACCTGTGTGACCTCTAATCCCCTCTGTCATCAATGGTAGGGTGGCACATTGACAAAGCCCTCTGGGAAAAAAGGTGTTAAGTGTAAGATGTTACAAGGCTTTAACTGGCAGCTTAACATTAATATTTGGGCTTTCTGTAACGGAATTTTCTATGATGCTTCCAGGCATAAATGATATTTACAATTGGACTTAATCATCAACCATTTACTGCTTTCACCAAGGAAATTTCCCATGGGAAGTAAAAGATTTGGCCTAAATCTTATACTTTCTTCTTTTAGGGAACTCATAATCAATGGAAAGCTGCCTGGTTTTGTTCATTTAGACAGCTATGCTTATGAGGACCAAAGTTTGGGGTTGAAATCTTACCTAGAACTTCAATTGAGAGACCTCACACAATTCACTTAAATATTGTGTCATCATAGAAAATCAGTCTTAGTCACATGAATACACAGTTGTTCCTCAGTATCCATGGGGGATTGGTTCTAGGACCCCTTACAGACTCCAAAATCTGAGGATCTCAAGTCCCTTCCATAAAATGGCATAGTATTTGCGTATAACCTACATACATCCTCCCATATACTTTAAGTCATCTCTAGAGTACTTATAACACTTAATACAATGTAAATGGCATATGAATACTTGTCACATTGTATTTTTATTTATATTATTTTTATTGTTGTATTGTTATTGTTTTTTTGTTTTCTTTTTCAAATATTTTGATCTGTGTTTGGTTGAGTCTGCAGAGGCTTAATCCACAGATAAGAAGGGCTGACTGTACATGTAACTAATACATTGTTCTTTCTCTATTATCAGAGATAAAACATTGGCTCTCCAGAGAAATGCTCTAGGCCCTTAGTGGGCTAAGGCGGTGCTTATTCAACATTTCTTCTTTTAAAAGGTGTTGGCCTTGGATTTTAATTTAAAGCCCCAATTAAGGACTGTTAGCTTTTTCCCTGAGAGTCAATTATACCTTAATCCTATGTAGGGACAAACCAAGAACAAAGCTTTGATTTCTGTAAAAGGTGTTCTCTTAGTCCATTTAGGCTGCTATAACAAAGTACCATAGATAGGGTAGCTTATAAACAACAGGAATATGTATCTCATAATTCTAGAGACTGAAAAATCCACAATCAAGGCACAAGTAGATTCACTGTCTGGTGAAGGCCCATTTTCTGGTTCATAGATGGTACCTTCTCATTGTATCCAGTGAGAAGGAAAGGGACAAGGGAGCTCTCTGGGATCTTAATAATAAGGGATAAATTCCAATCATGAGGATTCCACCTTCATAACCTAATCACATCCCTAAGGCCCCACCTTCTAATATTATGACCTTCGGGGCTAAGCTTTCAACATATTTACTTAGGGGGATACAAACATTCAGACTATGTCTAGTGTTTGTTTTTTTTTTTTTTTTGGTCTTCCTATCTCTATTTATTAAAGGGAAATAAGAGAGGAAATTCTCTCTTGATTCTTAGCTTGTTTTGGTTGGTAAAGAATGGTGCTTTCCTTGGATTATCACAATAGTCTGTGTAACTTTCTGGGTTGGTAGACTGAGCAGTAATAGGGATTCAGGCAGTAAGGATATTTCTCAAGGAATAACAAGGCCCATGGAAAGGCTCATTTTCAGACTGGTTTGCTCAAACTTCATTTTCACCCGTTTAATTGTGGTTATGATAAGTGCAGTGATGGCTAGAACATGTATTGAAAGGGGCCCCTACCCGGGGCTCCATCATGTATATGTATTTATGGGATATATCCCTTTGTGTCTATATTGAGGCACTCCTCTGACAAAATCAGATAGATTTTATTCAATATATTAATAGTTATATTAATATTACATTAATTATATTAACTCCTAGTCCTCAATATATGTTTAACATTTTTAGTTAAATCCTTTCTCCACTATAATTTTAGAAAATTTAAAAGAATTTATACTTTACATGTGTTTTGACTATTAAAATAACCTTCTGTCTTTAAAATTTCATATTAGCTTTTCATACGCATAAACAGTATTTCCACATCACTACTGAATTGGAGAATGAGTCATTACAAAGTATTATGAGAAGAAAAGTTAAGTAGGGGGGACTTCAGACATGCTAAGATTTAACCTTCAAAACCTTTGACATCAAAGAACAGGCACTTTTTTTTTTCAAGTTGGGAAATATTGGTAAAGTAAATGTGAACATTCCTGAGTCATCAAATTAAGATATGTAAAAATGAGTAATGAACTCCCTATGAGGGACCATTTTCCTTCCAGCCACTTTTCTTCCTCCTTTCATTTTCCTTTTCCTCCTTCTGATTTTGCTCATCTCCACCTTCACCTCTAACTCACGTCTCAAGACTAATTTTCATTTTCCTAACCTGAAGCAATTATCTCTTTAAAAAACAGTGGAATGTTTTAAAGTTCTTTTGAGTTTTCAAATGTCCTAGATTCTCAGTAAATTTATATTAATACATAAGACAGGCTTCCATAATTTGAAAAAAATAAAATTCTAGCAAACAAGTGTCCTACTTCTGCTTGAAATTTGGAAACCATGTTTAATGTTTTAAAAAGTTAATGCTAACACATATAGTGCAGTCAGATTTGTGTGTTTGAGATAAACATCACTAGCAGATATTCCTTCCTTAAATGTCTTCCACATGCTTCAACAGCAGGAGTGATCTTTGATGCAATCTCAATAGTATATTAATATTTATGCTGCTAACCACTCAATGTTATGTCATCACAGATTTCCTTTGCCCTGAGAAAAATTACTAAATGTATTTAATCTTTTTCTGAATTTATCTGATCATACTAGGGATTTTGTGATCAGGACTATTTATGTTTTAAAATTTGGTATTTATACTGAATGAAGTACTTACATAAAAAGTTATAGTTTTACCTTATCTTAGTCTGCTTTGTGCTGCTATAACGGAAGACCTAAGATTGGGTAATTTATAATGAACTGTATTTGTCTCACAGTTCTGGAGCTGGGAAGTTCAAGATAGGGGGATGGGAATCTGGCAAAGGCCTTCTTGCTGCATCATCACATGGCAGAAGGCAAAAGAGGGAGAGGGAGAGAGCAAGAGGGGGCCAAACTCATTCTTTTATAATGGCACCAATGCCACGCAGGATAGTGGAGCCCTCATGGTTCGAACACCTCTTAAATGTTCTACCTCTTAATACTGTTACAATGGCAATTAAATTTCAACATGAGTTTTGGAGGGGACAAACATTCACACCGCAGAATACCTTACCAGGGGTGGAGAACCTGCAGCCTTAAGGCCACATCTGGCCTTCTAGGTCCTTAAGTGTGGCTGTTTGACTGAATCCAAATTTTACAGAACAAATCCTCGGCTTACACAAATAAAGCCTGAAGTAGGTAAAGGTATATCCTACCCTCACAACAGACTTTTATTAAGTCTCTATTATGTTTGTCTAAAAATTGAATTTTTGTTTATATCATGCAGGATTTTATTTAGAATCCATTCAGTGATTCATCAGAGTTCATTAAATGTTAACTTGATTTCCACATTAATTTAATGATGACATCACTGTGTAAAGTGAGAAATATGCATATTGAACATCTCCTAATATGGCAATCCAACGATCTCTTTCCTCTAAACTTTTATTAGATTTTCTATGTTTATAGAGTGACATTAAAAATACAGAATTATTCTTTTCTTTGGTGATTTTACTTGTTCTCACGTTTCATTCTTAAATACATATTTTGATCCCACAATGGTCAATATACTTTTGGGAAGTTAGTAGATGCTTATCTACGGCATGCATACTGATTGATTTCCTACAAAAGGCTCATATTTAAAGTTCATATTAAAATGTTCATAGCATCCTTATACTGAGCAATTAAATTAAGTCATCTAATTGATGACGATACAAAGACAATTCTTATATTAATCAGGGTAACTTAGATTTTGCTGCATAACACAAAAGCTCGAGATCTCAGTGATGTAAAACAACAAATGAATATGTCTTGGTCATTGTATCTGTCTATTGTGGGTTGGTTGGAAGCTCTGTTCCTATTTCTTCATTGTCCTCACTCCTGGTGAATTATTCAAATATTCACATCACAGAAGGAAAGGAAGAACTCTGGAGGTTCTTGCACTGATGTTAAATGTTCTGATCCAGAAGTGGTATATTTCTGCTCACAACCTCCTGGCCCAAATTAGCCATATAGATAAACTCAACTACAAAGAAGCCAAGAAGTTCAATTGTACCATGGGTAGTAATGACCACCATAGGCCTTATCATTCACTTAATCACTTTAATTATTGAATGCTTATAACATGCCAATCACTTTTCTGAGCCCTAGGGCTATAGCAGAGGACAAATCACATATGGAGTACACGCCCCCATGAAGCTTACATTCTAATTGGCAGATAATAAAAAAATGAAAGAATGAACAGATGCATAGATTTTTAAATAAAAAAATCAGAAGCTAAAAATGATGCAAATAATTATAAAAGACTTACCTCATAGGAAGTGACTTATGGGGTACTTTAGACCGATGAGCAGAGAAAGTCTGAGAAGGTATTTGAAATGAGACCTGAATAGCCATCAACAGCTGGTCACATGAGGATTAGAAGCAAGGGACTCCAAGCAGAGGGTGCAGCAATGTAATGATTCTAAGGTAGGAATTGATTTGCTGTGTTTGAGGAGGAGGAGGCAGGCAAGTGGAGGAAGCATGGTGGTTGAGGGGAAGAGTGTTCTGGGACAATGGTAGAGGTCAGTCAAAGAAAGATTTTGCATTTTATTCTGTTAGATGGAAAGCTTAAAGGTAAAACACTGGAATAGTATAGCTGATTGAGAGTTTTAAAAGATTCTACTGGGTGTTATGTAGAGATGGAGTGTAGAGGGAAGCAAGGAGTAGACAGATTTGAAATATTTTCCCAGGAAAGTTTGTAGGTCTTGCTATTGGTTAAACAGGGGATGTAGAAATAAAGATGACTCAAGAACAGTTTCTCAAGATTTCTGGCTTGAATATTTATCTATTTAGATGGTAAATTAGTACTAAGATAAGGGAAACTGGGAAGAAAAAGACACAGGGTTGTGAGCATGGGTAGGTTAGGAATCAGGAGTTATGTTGTGATAACATGAACTTTTCCCTACTAGGGAAACAGATGGACACATAAAGAGGCAAATCAACGAGTCTCAAAATTGGGCTAAGTTTAGAGATATAGATACGGACTACCATGCTAATTGCATGATATTTAAAGCCAAAGTACTAGATGAAATAACCTAGTTAATATTCTAGATAGGAAGACAAAATTACCTGCTACTGATTCACAGATTACTAGGGATTGAGGAAAACAAGGAAGCAAGAGAGACTGAGATGGAGTGACCAACAAAAATAATCCCTTGTAGAAGCCAGGAGAAGAAAGTATTTAAAGAAACAACCAGTTATATTACATGTTCTTGAGAGATCCAGTAAAATAACAGAGAAGTGTCTATTGGGCTTGGCAATATAGAAGTCATCATTTGCCTCATCAAGAGTAGTCTCTGTGGAATGGTACAAGGAGAGGTCCAACTGGAATGGGGTGAGGAAGGGAGAGACTGTGAGGCAAAAAAGTAGAGGCAGGAGTTTCACCATGAAAAGGACAAAAATGTTATTAATTGGAAGGGAATGTAAGTTCAATGAAAGTATGTTTTTAAAGAAATAGTAGATATAATTCAGGAGGGGGCAGTAAAGTGGAGAAAGTTTTTGAGAAAGTGAGCGAGAAAGGGAAGAGAGATGAGAGAACCAATGGTTTAGCGAAAGAGAAAGCAGAATAAGTTTAGTAATAAGATCTTGAGAAGATGAGGGTACTTGGAATCCAGAAAATAAGTGGATTTAAGCAGGGACAGTTCATTCATAATTACAGGATTGAAGGAAAGGATCTGCGCAAGTAGAGATTTATTGAGTTTGTGGAAGGAACAGGAGAAACTACCAGTTATATTGCTTCTCTTTTTAAGCATGAAATAAGATCATCAGTTGAATGTGAAGGAGAAAAGGGGATGTGGGTCGTTTTAGGAAATAGTTAAAAATGTGAAATAGTCAATTTGGAGAGTGATAAAACAAAAAGACAAAGAAAATATAGAAAGTTTGCTACATTGTGTTGAGTGATTATTTTGTATTTGTGTTTGCATTTATCATTATACATTACAGTTTATGCATTTATAGTGAAATTGGTCAGCCTAATTTTAAATTATTCTCCAGCCAAGTTTAGTTGTTTGGGTGCAGGCATGGAAGAGGGAGATCAGTAGATTTAACTAGAGTTTCAGCTTTGCCAAGAGAGTAAGATAGAGGAAGAGATATGTGAAAGAAATAATTGTTGCAACAGAGTGATTATAATGATGGAAAATGAGCTCTAAATTGGGTACACAGAGAAGTGAGAATATGACAAGATAGAGGTTAGTGCTTAATGTTGAAAAAGTGGTACAGTGTCAGATTAAAAATCTTACACATTGTGGGTAGACAGGCATATAAATAATTCACTATAAAACAATGTGATATATCCTATCTTTGGGCAAGTTTAGAGTCTCATGGGAATAATTAATTCTGCCTGGGGGCAAGGGTTGGGGAATATATCTAATATACTTACTGCTCTCTAAGAATTATGTCAAATCTTTAGAGCAGAGTTGGCCTTTTTACTACCTAAGCTGTAAATAACCTTCAGAATTTGGAGAGCCAGTCACAGGCTGTTGAGAGCTTAAGCATATTTTTCTACAATCCTCCTTTATGCTAGAAACAGCAATATCAGTTAGTAAGCTATTATTGTAATCTGGGCACATAAAAATGCACTTAAACCTTACCAGCTCTCAAGTGACAATTGCAGCGCAGAAATGAGAGCCTGCTGAACATTAGATCTAGGGAACAAAAACAGGGAAGCATTAAAGATGTAGTTTAGAAGGCTGGAAGAAATAGCAATACCATTGGTAAGAATAGAGAGCGTGTCTGGAAGAAAAATGGTTGACACTGGAAATAAGAGCTATGAGATGATAATAAAGCATGTTGTGGGAACAGGTGGAAATATAGAGTTGGTGTGCCAGGACTGGAAATGAAGACTGGGAGCCTCAGAATAGAAGCAATAGCAGAACACCGCATTCATCAAGATGCTGCTCTGCCAAAGAACCTGTAATGTTTACCTGTGTTATCAATTTTAACGTTGCCATAATCTGTTCCATTCTAGGCATCGAACTTTCCCTCACTATTTCCTTCACCAGCCCAGACTGCTCCCCATCCTCAGATATTCATACCTGCACCTATCCTCTGCTTTTGCTTGTTCTGTTTCCTTCATCTTGAATGTTTTCCCTATTTCCTTGTCATATATCTTATCCATCTTAAAACTCACCTTCTCCATAAAACTCTACTCTAAAACCAAAATTATAGAAATATGATAGTCATATAAATTCTTTACACACTTAGGGGTAGTATTTGCTGTTGTATTAATATTTTTCCATGTGGTTAATTTTTTCTCCCCAGATGGATTTATTGGCAGTAGCTGCATAATTGAAAGAGCTTGGAATCTCAAGTTCTGGCTTCAAATCATATTCAGGTACTTTTTAGCTTCATGGTACAGTGCAAGACATTTTTTTGATCTGGTTTTCTTATATATGAAGTAAGGATTCCAGTTTTTAACCTAAATGTTTGTTATGAGACTTATGTGAAATGATATAATAGAGTTTTTCATGTGGAGAACACAATCCATTCTAGTTGTAATGGTTTATGTGTCAAATTGACTAAGCCATGATATCTAGATATTTGGTCAAATATTATTCTAAATGTTTCTGTGAAAGTAATTTTTAGATAAGATTAACATTTAAATCAACAGACTTTGAGTAAAGCAATTAGCCTCTATAACGTGAGTGGAACTTATTCAATGAATTGAAGGTCTCAGTAGAAAGGCTGACCTCCCTAGAAGAAGAGGGAATTCTGCTAGCTAACTGCCTTTAGATTCAAACTGCAACTCTTCCCTGAGTATTGGCCTACTGATTTACCAAGATTTTGGACTTGTCAGTCTTCACAATTTTCTGAGCCAATTCCTTAAAATCAATCTTTTCTCTCTCTCTCTCTCTCTCTCTCTCTATACACACACACACACACACACACACACACACACACACACACACACATATTCTTTTAGTTCTGCTTCTCTATAGTACCCCAAATAAAAAGCTAGTTCAAGCCAATAAGGATTTTATTATAGAATATTAGGTCGAATAAAGAAGTTCCAGGAAATCAAGGGAACTGATTTTAACTGTTAACACAGCCAGGAATGATGAAGTCAGAAGAAACTCCCAACTATAACACCTACAGATTCGAAACTGCAAGGGAATCTGAAAATGTAATTTTTAGCTTTCCAGTCCTTATTGTAGAGGAAAACAGGGTCAGAGGTGGTTGTCATGGGGTTGAGTGAACCAGTCTGCAGTATGTGCTCCAGATGGCATATTTGGAAGAAATTAGCACTGCACCAGACCCGTCAATCCATGAGTGGATTACTAAAATTTGGTATATGTTTACAATGGAATATTACTCAATCATAAGAAACGGCAGTGATCTAGCACCTCTTATACTTTCCTGAATTAAACTTAGGCCCATTATCCAAAGTGAGGCACCACAAGAGCAGAAGAACGGGATCCATTTGTACTCGCCATCAAATTGATACTAACTGATCAACATTAGATTGATCACATGGCAGAAATACTCTCTAGGGATTAGGGCGATGGGGGGGCAAATCTACAACTAAAGGACACAGGGAGCACTAAAGGGAGGGAAGGGCATGCCTTTAACCTGCATTTGTGTGAGGCAAAGACATAAAGTGTAACTAGAATGTTCGTACCCTCACAATACCCTGGAATAATAAATAAAAAATAAATAAAAATTAAAAAAAAAGAACTGAAAAAAAAAAGTGACCAAGTGACGATAGAATTGGAAATTTTTT
>CAUYSK010066842.1:0-59787 GCA_963575035.1 Avahi laniger
CCTGTAATCCTAGCACTCTGGGAGGCCGAGGCGGGCGGATTGTTTGAGCTCAGGAGTTCGAGACCAGCCTGAGCAAGAGTGAGACCCCGTCTCTACCAAAAATAGAAAGAAATTAATTGGACAGCTAAAAATATATAGAAAAAAAAAAAATTAGCCGGGCATGGTGGCGCATGCCTGTAGTCCCAGCTACTCGGGAGGCTGAGGCAGAAGGATCACTTGAGCCCAGGAGTCTGAGGTTGCTGTGAACTAGGCTGATGCCACGGCATTCACTCTAGCCCGGGCAACAAAGTGAGACTCTGTCTCAAAAAAAAAAAAAAGTTCTACTGTCAAGAAGCATAACTATAATAGGATATTTTATTTTATTTTTTTCATTTTTTTAATTTATTTTTTATTTTTAAGACTAGTCAAGTGCAGTAATGAGGAGAGGATATTTTATTTTTAAGTTGATTTTCATAGAGGAGTATGAATAAAAGAAATAAAATTTATTATAAAATATGTATCTGTTTATGCATGCTGGATATATATTTGTTTCTATCTGTGTAGGTAGAAAAGGATGAATACATGGAATTATAAGCAAATCAGACCCTGCAAAAATAGAAATTATATCAAGAACAAAGGGACTGACTAGTCTGAGTATCAGTACATAATAAGATAGAAAAAGTGTCCAGCAATTAATCTGCACCCATGATCAAATGATCACAAAAGGCAACTAGAAATAAATTTCAATGCTATAATTGAAAATTATGATTTAACCAAATGCCCTAAAAAGGCTAAAAATACAAACTAGATTATTTAAATCCTAAGAATGAAAGCTCTAAGTGGTTCTATTAATAATGGTAAGATATTAATAAGCCTTATATAGTTGCTAATAATTGTAAAAGACTATGCCAACATATAATAATGGCAAGATATAGGTTGTACAATTCCGGCTAAGCAAAACCTAAAGAACACATCACTCCAGGGAAATACTTCAGAGAAAAAAAACACATCATTACAAGAAAAACTAAATTAAAAAAAACCCCATAAAAGTACTATTAGAATTCTCAGAGAATATTAAAATAAGTATATTATAATTCTAGGAAGATAAGCATGATTAATAACTATTTAGTGTGACTGAAGTATCCAAAAGAATCAATCATACTAAATTGGTAATAGTAATTTTAATTGTTTAAAGGTATCTAATAAAGTTTGTAATTAAAGTTTAAATATTTAAAGAAATTGATTTTAAATTAGATTTTTTTTTTGTTTCTTAGATATGTGCATTCAATTATTTGAACCTTAAATACAATGCAAATAGTTCTGAATGTTCCTCTTTGCATACAGAAGAACATTATGGAATCTAATCAATAACTATAAACATTTTTAAGTCAGAGACTGTGTCTTATTTGACCTTATGTCATCAACTCCTAGCATAGTATCTGAGTACATAGTAGGTTCTCACTAAATGTTTCTTACATGAAAGCATGAATGACAATAACAATTATGAAAACCCAACAAACAAATAAATCAAACTCCAAGCTTCCTTACCTGCTTTTTTTTTCCCCTTTTCACCGGGAACTGGTTCTAAGCTATCTTGGCCTTTTCTCATTAACATAGAAAGTGATGCATCATAAGCTCTGAACAGGTCCACAACCTCATGTAAAGCAACATCTGTTATCAGATCACAGCTCACAACCAGCACATCCGTCTGTCAAATGGAAAAGGGAAAAATCTGGATCACAAAGGAAAATGGATAACAAAAATCATCACAGGATAAACTTAGCATGGCTTAGAAGAACACAGAGCACACAATACTTTTCAAATATTTTTTATAGCAAAACAAGTGAAATAAATGGGGTTGTTCTAATTGAATTGTGCTGGGGAGAGTCTGGAATCTCTATCTCTATCTTGTGTACCTCATGGACTGTGGTGGCAGTCCCTGAGATACCTCTGGAACCCTAGGCTCTAAGGAACAGTCTGAAAATCACATTATCTATTTTTATGATTATGGCATAAATGATTTTATATTTATATAGAACAATCACTTTGCTATAGTACTAGGAAATAACAGGATGAATATAATATAATGTCTTATTCTTTGGGAACTCGTCCTCTATTTTTATAATTTTTTGTAATTTATTATTATTTTTTGAGACAGTCTCACTCTCTTGCCTGGGCTAGAGTGCTGTAGCATCAGCCTAGCTCACAGCAACCTCAAACTCCTGGGCTCAAGCGATCCTCCTGCCTCAGCCTCCCGGGTAGCTGGGACTACAGGCACATGCCACCGTGCCCAGCTAATTTTTTCTATTTTTAGTTGTTTGGCTAATTTCTTTCCATTTATAGTAGAGACGGGGTCTTGCTCTTGTTGAGGTTGGTCTCGAACTCCTGACTTCAAGCAGTCTTCCCACCTCGGCCTCCCAGAGTGCTAAGATTACAGGCGTGAGCCACCGCGCCCAGCCTGTTTTTTTTTTAGAGACAGGATCTTACTCTGTTGCTCAGGCTAGAGTGCAGTGGTGCGATAATAGCTCCCTGCAGCCTTGAACTCTTGGCTTCAAGTGATCCTTCTGCCTCAGCCTTCTGAGTACCTGGGACTACAGATATGTACCATCATGGCTGGCTAATTTTTTTTTTTTTGTAGAGACAGGGTCTCACTGTGTTGCCCAAGCTGGTCTTAAACTCCTGGGCTCAAGTGGTCCTCCCACCTCAGCCTCCCAAAATGCTAGGATTACAGGGGTGAGCCACCACGCCAGGCCAGGAATTCACATTCTATAGTGAACACTTATGATACAACCTCAGGTATGTACAAAGCACTCATTTACTACTTTCACAATAGCATGATAATGTTATTGTTATTATTAGTCTCTATTTTTATGGATTAGAAAAGTAAGGCCTACTGCCCACAGTATCTGGCACATAGCAGGCATTTAATAATTGTTTGACGAATGAATAAATTGGTGAAGAAAGATTTTCTCATAATGGTAGGTTTTCTTTTTTTTTTTTTTAACTTTTATTTGCATTTATTTTATGCTGAATTTATTCTTGTGCCGTTAAGTTTTTATTTGTTCAGTTTCTTCTGGGATATCTTTTTCTTCTGTGCAACCTCCTCTTTCGGTTTAGGAACAATTTGTTTCTTTTCAGTAAGGATTATCTTGATGTGGAAGGGGGAGTTCATATATGGGTTAATCCAACCATGAGCGCTGTAAGTTCAGTGGCACATAGCAAGTGATGTATCATAAGCTCTGAACAGGTGCTCTGTACACCTGGATAAACTTAATGACCAGAGAATCTACATCTAAACCTGTAAGTTCAGCATGACTCTCTGCATTTTAAGTATGTACAGCAAAAATTCTGAACTCTTACTGGGCTAAGTGGTGGGTTTTCTCATTATAATTCTAATAATTCATTAATTACAATAAAAACTAATAATGGTAAGCAATGTTTCTTGAAATGCTTATTACTATTGGCCAGGAATTGTGATACATTTTGCATACATTATTTCAATCTTTACAACAACCCTATGCAGTAAGAACTATTATTATTAGCACTTTACAGATGAAAAAGCAGGTTTATAGCAGTTATCCCAGTGTCTAAGATCTAACAAATAGTAATGGCTATTCATATAACTAAAGAATGTTTGTACCCTCACAATACCTTGGAATAATAATAGATCTTATTTCTTAAGATGGGTGGTGTGAGTAACACCCAAAGCCAAGTGGTAAGCTGAGACTTCCACCCCTGCCAGGCAGTAAGGAAATGCCTCAATCTCCACATCAGGGTGGTGTCAGACAAGGTGGGGAAGAGAGACAGATTTTTCTCCCTGTCAGGCTATAATGAGGTCCCACTCGGGGAGTGGTCTTCCACACCCACCTAGCAGTACTGAGGCATTTCTCCCTCTCCCCACTAGGGTAGTGCAAAAGAAACCTGATGGAGAGTCAGGACTTTTGCCACCACCCACTGGTGGTGAGGACACCTCCAATCTCTTGGTGTTATTGGAGGTATGCCACGTGGGGAACTAGAACTCCCACCCCCACCAGAAGTAATGAAGAACACCTTCCCCGTGAATGTCAACAGAGGCCAAGCGGGGAATCCTGGACTTTTATCCACACCTAACGGTCATGAGGTGGTGCACTCCCTTACCCTGCATGAATGGAGTCTGTGGAAACCAGCTACAATAGATGGTCAAAATAATATCTACAGTTCCCTACACATAATTTCCAAAATGTCCCGGCTTCTACTGTCTACTTAAACTGAGAACCAGGATGATGTGCAACTTAATGATTAAAAGACAATCAATTGATGCCAACATCAAGATGACAAAAATGTTAGCAAAGGTTTTAGAGAAGCCATCGTAAAAATGCTTCAAATAGCAATTATGAACCTGCGTGGGGAAAATGTAAAAAATAGAAAGCCTCAGCAAAGAAACAGAAGATATGAAAAAGTTAGCTAAGAAATATAAGATGTAGTAATACGTCAGCAGAGAAGTTATTTTGAATGGAAAAAGTGTCATGAATAAAGTGTTGGATGTGAGCATGTTCATGGTGTGTTTGTCAAGGTGGAGAGGTTTTGGGGTAAGGAAGGAAGTGAGCTATTAGGGAATCAATCTGACTATAGGAGAAGGCAGAAAACAGGGGAACAAACAAGCATTCATTAACTCAGTAATCAATTGACGAGAACTTTTAGTGAAGATTAATATGTATAAAGTCTTGTGCAAGGGTATGAATGCACAAAGGAGTTTAAGCCATGCTTCTGCCTTTAAGGAAATTAAAATCTAATTAATGAGGTAGGATACATACACACTCATGTAAAGAAAACAATGTCTACTTGATTATTTGGGTCTGAATGAATAGTGAGTATAGTGTCATTTTAACTTGATATGTTTAAGTTTAGGTCCTGTGAAGCATTTTTAGATGTATCACATTTTAGGTTCTCATCTAAATAATAATTTATTAATATAAAATAATGTAAAGATATTCTATGGCATCTGGATGCTAGCTTCCTGTCTGAAAACTGCAGAATTATTTCATTTCTGTCGTGTTTATCATTCATTTCATGATAATCAGGTAACGCTGATTTTAGTGAACTCATGAGAAAATAAAAAAAATAAAAATAAGCAACAACAAAATACCCCAGGTTGACTTAAGAGGTAAATGATGCGTTTAAAACTGATGAAGGTAAATGACATTGTAGCACATAGGAGACACGAATTTTTTTGAAATATTTTGAATAGAGGAGAGCGTTGTGAGGATTGCATCATCTCAAAGAATACAGCATTATTTATAGTCCTGCCATAATACTGTGTTTCATGAAATGATGCAATCTTCCCAACACTTTTCTTAAGGTTTCCAATGTACAAAGAGTAGCAATTAGTACAATAGTCACATAGTGAGTGGGAATTTATTTTTATTCATCTTATTCATTTCAGTTGTATTAGTTTCATTATATTGTTAGTATTAATTATATCTATTTGATTTTATAGTTACACATGATCTGTAAGAAGAAGGACTTTATAAATAGGCTTATGCTAGCACTTATTTATATTATGCTATAATAAAACTAATTTAAGTTGACACTGATGATGTACGGGATATTTTTTCCTTTAAAATGGATCCACACATTCTTGACGTTGGAGAAATACTGATTTAAGTTGTTCAGCAGATGACTCTCCTAATGCCATCAGAGGTTTAGGGAGCATATAGGAGATGAATTGCAGCTGGGAGAGGGTGGGCCAGGCAGGCATATTAGATCATCAATGCAATCAGGGCTCTGGTGATGAGAAAATGAATTATGAGCAGCAGTGGGAAGACAGTGGAAAGAGAGTCAAAGAACTCGCACTAGCCAGCTTCAGGAATTGGCAGAATGATGGTGCAAATAACAGAAATGAAGGGGTGGTTGGGAGAAACTGACGATGGGGGAAGATTTCCTGTTTTGTTTTATTTTGTTTAAAAAATATTAGATAAATCAAATAAGAGAAACAATGAATTGTCATCCTTGAACCCAGAGAAGGCAAATGAAATTAATATTGTGCATAGATAATGGTTTAAAAATGTGAGAAATGAGTTAAATAAGAACCAAGAATTTCAAAGAAGCATGGTATAGATGAGAGGACAAAAATGACATAAATGGAAATCCAAACAATATGTAACAGCCACCAGGGGAAAGTGAATTAATGAACCCTGAAAAATTAGGCTCATAAAGTGCGGAGTAAAGTAGATGAAAATTATAAATTTGCTTAAAGTAAAGCAATTCATCACTGTGGACTCCTAGGTGGGTTTTAAAATCTACAGGATATCAATAATCACCAAAACATGGAAAACTTACAATTCATTTTTTAATCTGTGTGCGAGTTGAACAGTAATATTTGGTCTTGAAATTCTATGTATAAAAATTGCAATTATGTTAGATAACAGAAAAGAAATACGGTATTCATTATTTATATTTAGCTAATGCATTTTATTAGCATTCATATATTTAGCTAATGCATTTATTAGCATCTATATTGAGGAGTTTCACATATTGTCTAGGGAGATGAATGACCTGGGTTTACACATTGTGGACCCCAA
The DNA here is from genome assembly GCA_963575035.1 of Avahi laniger. Taxonomy (NCBI): domain Eukaryota; kingdom Metazoa; phylum Chordata; class Mammalia; order Primates; family Indriidae; genus Avahi; species Avahi laniger. Next base: position 6,540 of record CAUYSK010066842.1, read on the forward strand.
ATTGTGGCTGGTTTCTACTCATATTACTTAAGAACAAATCTAGTCAGAAGCATAATTTTGAGCAAAAAGGCACACACAAAAGGCTAAGTAATCCATAAAATTTAATGATGGGCAAATTTAATCAATGGCGATAGAGTCAGAATAATGTTTATCTCCGGGGTGGGCACTGACTAAGTGAAATGTTGGAAATGTTCTCTCTTGTGACCTGAGTGAGTAGTTACATAACAGTGTATACATAAAAATTCTTTGAAAGGTACACTTGAGTACATTTTATGTATTCTATTGTGTATATATTTAACCTTATTAGAAAATGAAAAAGAAATAATAAAGAGTAAACCTGGTGTAACCAATAGAAACTGTAGGGATGTGAAGTTTTACCCTTTTGTGAGTAGAAAAACCAGTGATTGAGATGTGATGGGAAGTTATCAAGTCTTGGAAATTTTTCTGCAGTGTCCAAATGCAAATATCAAAAGACAGTGAAAGGAGCTAGTTTTACACCCATGCAAGAAGGGATATTTTTCTGGGTTTACTCCGTGAACAGAAAAAGTGTTCTACTCCTTTCTTCTTCCACATAGCCAATTTCCCCCCTCATGCCATAGAGTTTGACTTAGTTTTTGACCAGATGCACAAGTGCACAATGCCCACAAGAGATACACTCGGCATTAGAGTGGGTGGTTAACTACATTATCTGCACATTTTTGAGAGAATACTGGACTCTTCTTCCACCTAGCATGGAACATAGCAACTAGAGACATTGCAGTAGGTCTGAGACAAGGGAATTAGAGAATGGAGCTCAAGTGATGTTTAAAACTGAATAGTCATATCCCCACCAATGCCCTAATGAATGTACAGAGAAATTAAACCAGTCAATTGAATTAATTGCAGAAGGCAAGCTCTGGCAAAAAGCAAATGAACTGATTCAACTAATTTGTGTTCTCTCTCTCTCTCTCTGTTTTTACTTAAGATGAAAACTTTGATTTTAAAAAGATATCCATTTTGAGTATTCCCACTTGGATGGAAAAAAGAGAGTCTGACTAATATATCTTATTCAGAGTCTGATAAGAGCTAATTGCTTAGAATAGTAAGTTCTTGCTTCTATCTTTTTTATAATAATTCATGACTTTGATATGCTGTAGTTCAGTTAATCTCTGAAATACTGTTGAGTTTTTAAGTCTTTCCCCCAACAGACAATAAATAAAGAAATCATGAAAGATATTACTGATAGATACTACTTCATATCAAAAATCTATCCATAAAACCATTATTTGCATTTGGCTTTACTTTGAAAAAATTGGCGCAGGCATTCAAGAACTCATTGTGTACTTTATATCTTGTTCAGCCACTTTTTGTTCAGTTTTCATGAAAGATCTGCATATAGTGGGTGGTGTGGGAGGATAGGTTTAGGTTAAGGATGGAGTGCTAGGACTTGTAATTTGGTTTCTTAATTTTATATTATTAATATCTAAAGAGGAGAAAAAGGCAGAGGTGTCTAAGGAACATCACCATTGGTGCAGGTAGGCTCATAAAAGGTTAGAAAAGGACTTTAGATATCCTTTACGTGAGGGATGGCAAACTGTGACCTACAGGTCATATTCAACATGCCACCAATTTATATGGCCCGTAAGCTAAGAATGACTTTTACAGAGGAATATATACAAGACATTTAATGATAGGGAACATTAATTTTGAGTTCCAACTTAGCAAATTAGTATACCCCCTTAAAAAAGTTTCCATTCTTCTCATTAGTGACTTGTATTAGAAATTTTTTTTCTTTATTACTATATTTAAATTATGTCCATAAAATTTATTTTTCTCTCTTTCTATACATTAATAATTACTTACATAATAGCCTTGATTTTATTTCTTGGCCCATACAGCCTAAAATATTACTAAATAGTCCTTTAAAGGAAACGTTTTCTGAACTATTGCAGTGGTTCTCAAACTTTACCCTGGATCAGAATCACCTAGAGTGTGAATCACAGATGTCTTGGTCATATATCCATAGTTGCAGTTTCCGAATGCCTGATGTGGACCCAAGGGTTAATTGTTTTCTCTCTCTCTCTTATTTTTTAGAGACAGAGTTTCACTTTGTCTCCCAGGCTGGAGTGCAGTGGCCCAATCAAACATAGCTCACTGCAGCCTCAGACTCCTGGGCTCAAGCGATTCTCCTACCTTAGCCTCCCAAGTATCTAGGACTAGATACTAGTGCATACCACCACACCTGGCTAAATTAAAAAAAAAAAATTCGTAGAGATCTGGGTCTCACTATGTTGCCCAAGCTAGGCTCCAACTCCTGGCTTCAAGTCGTCCTCCTGCCTCAGCTTCTCTCAGTGCTGGGATTACAAGTGTGAGCCACTGTGCCTGTTGAGAGTTTGCATTTCTAGCAAGTTCCCAGGTGATGGTGATGCTGCTGGTCCTGGGTGCATATGTTGTAAACCACTGGTCTAAACCAATTCCTGAATTGGAGGAAACTGAGGCCCAATACTTTATGCCTCCCACCTAGTATCACACTTCTAAAGTGTCAAAATTGCATTTCAAATATAGCTTTTGGCTTCAAGTTTAGAATTCTTTTCAATAGAACAAAACTTTTATTGGCCTAATGAATTCCATACGAACTTGAAATGAATTAAGAAAAAAATGCAAACTGAAATCTATTTGTCTGTAGAGTGATGTCTCAAGGGTGCAGACCCTATCATTTTGCAGGCCTAATGACTTTTGAAAGTTGTTTTCAAGGATACATTAAGCAGCCATGGATCTGTTCTTAAATTCATCAGCCTGTATACAACATGCATCTGGCCCAGAATCAATAAGAACACCATGGGGAAAATACCTATGCAGTGAGTTCTACAAGGCAGGTTATTAATCTAACCAGGCTATTCCACACTGACGTCAACAAAATCGCCAACTTTCCCATAGTGTCTCATTCTGATAAAGTCCTTTCTCAGCCACTAAACAAACCCTCTGAAGAAATATGAAATTGAAAAAAAAAAGACCTCTGAAAAATCTAGGTAAAGAGCTTGATAATTTTGCCAGGATCACAGAGCTATTATTACAATTAAATTTCACAAAGTGTTGTGGCCTCATTCTTAACAAGTTAAATTCAAATTTCCTATTCTTTTGCTTGCAAATAGACAAATGAAATTACCTCATTCATCGTAATGCTATCAATTTAAGATTTTCATCCTTTCTATCTAAAATTAAACTATTTGGGGAGAATGACATCATCAAATTAAAAACTCTAGCAATTGTCCCCAGCCAAAACAATGAATGAACAACTGCCTTTTGATGAAAATAAATAAAGGAGAGCACTGGAGTACATCAAAGGGGTAGCAAAACCCTGCAGAAGACAGACACTTAGGATGGCCACATAGAAAACAGAAGGAAACACCTTGCCTCCACAACTCCATCCCCTAGTTGGGTTGAGCTCAGAACCAGGAGTGACTTCTCCCTGTGGGAAAAAGGTAATCAAGTGGATCCCAGCATCCTCCATCACCATCTTGGCCACCTACAGTCCTCACCACTGGGGACTCCTGTAGTCTTCATAGGCACTAAGCCCAGTTGAGGAGCTTCCTGGAATCCACACAGCTGTTACTCTGGAGAAGCAGGTGATGTCGTACCCCACTCCCTGTTACCTGTGCAGCTACTGATCTGTACCATCTTGTATACAGAATCACTGCGGGAGAGCGTCCTATTCTAGGTGCAAGTTGCCATGGCACCCTTCCATTCCTGAAGCTTTGCAGTTGTTGAATCAGCCCCACCTGGTGGCCTGCCATCCCTGAGCTAAGCTGCTGCTATATACTACCCGACAGGGCCAATCTGTTACAGAGCTGGTCCATCTACCCCTCTCAGTCATTTCTGTACCTTGGAGCACCCTGTCTCCTGGAGAATTGGTGTCTTGGGTGAGCTGAGTAGCCACACATCCCAAGGCTGAACTGATGCGGTACCATGTCCCAGGGTAACAGAACAGTGGCTGAGCTGTGACATTCTACCCTACAGGCAAAACAATTCTAGTACCCTGCTTTCTTGGAGCTTGGCTAGTCCCTGACATTCTGAGCTGCTGAGATACCCCCTGCCCCAGTGAGTGGAGTCATCAGTGTGCTGCTCTCTGTCTCCCAAGAAACAGCTCTGCTCCACTAGCCCAGGGTCCTTGCTGCCACCGAAGCTGGCCTCACAGAGTCTGGGGTACTGCCATGTCCCACCATATCAGGGTCCAGAGTCATCATTATGAAGTGCCTTATCATGTGGGACCTGAGTTGCCACTGTGCTCTATTAGTTTTTATTCCCAAATTTCAGCTGTATGCTGCTCCCAGGGCCCGAATCTTCACAGGCTTTGGCTTTTGGAAAATCTATATCCAATCCTGCTTCAGAGAGGGAACCTACACCCAAAGACCCAAGTACCATAATAGGTTTATGAGACCCTGAGCACAGAACCAGAGATGCTCTGAGCATCTGCGTCCTGGAACCCAGTGCTGCTGCAGCTGCTTGTGGGTTATGTCAGACCTGACATAAAGACGGATCCTCTTAGTTAAGACTCCACACTGTGGAGAAAATGAGAACAGGAGAACTCCAAAGCCCTTGCCACTGAGGACTCTAACAACCTATGCTACCACTGTTACAAGCTCCTACAGTCTAGGCTACTGATCTCTCCACAGTAATGCTGATATTGGTTGCAGGTGAAGAAACTGCATGAAGGCAACACCACCAATACCCACTCAAAATCAAAGCCACAACACTCTTCCCAATTAGTACACTAAAACCCATCTTTAAATAAAAGTCTTCAGCTATGAATGTCACACTGTGAAGTATGGAAGAGATAATTGTTTCACCAAATGCATAGACATCAATTCAGGGACACAAGAAACACGAAAAAGTAAGAAATCATGATACCACTGTAGGAACAGAATAATTCTCCGGTAACTGACCCTAAAGGAGAAGAAACTTACAAATAGCTTAAAAAGGAATTCAAAACCATAATTTTAAGGAAACTCAGTGATAAACTAGAGAATATAGATAGAAAATCAACAAAATCAGAAAAGTAATTTATGATCTGAATGAAAAACTCAATAAAGATATAGATATGAAAAAGAAACAAACAGAAATTTTGGAGCTGAAGAGTTTAATGAATTAAATAAAAAATACAATAAAGAACATCAAGGACAGACTAGATCACACAGAAGAAAGAATCTCTGTACTTAAAGAGTGGTCTTTTGAAATTACCAGAGGCAAAAAAAGAGGAAGAAAAAAAAAACAATGGAAAAGTGAAAGCCTATGGAACTTATAAACAGTACAAAATGAACAAATATTTGCATTATGGGAGTTTCAGAAGAAGAGACAAAGATAGAGATGGAAACCTTATTGAATGAAATAATTGCTGAAAACTTCCAAAGTCTTGGAAGAGATATGGAAATCTAGATCCCTGAAGCTCAAAAGTTCTCAAATACATTCAACCCAAAGAGGTCCTCTCTGGGACACATTGTAATTAAACTGTCAATAGTTAAAGACAAAGAGAGAATTTTAAGAGTAACAAAATTGTCACACCACATATAATGATATCTCTGTCAGACAAACAGCAGATTTCTCAGTAGAAACTTTATGGAAGAGAATGGAAAGATATATTCAAAGTGCCGAGAGAAAAAAACTTCCCACAAAGAATGCTATACATAGTAAATATGTCTTTTAGGAATGGAGAAATAAAGTCTTTCTCAGACATAAAAAATTGAGGAAATTCATTACCGTTAAATTTGCTGTATAAGAAATGTTTAAGGGAGTTCTTCAAGTGAAAATAAAAGGAAACTAATTACTAACTTGAAAACATATAAAAGTATAAAATTTACTTGTAAAGATAAATATACAGTCTAATTCAGAATACTCTAATACTGTTATGATGCTCTGTTAATCATATATATCTCTAGTATGAAGATTTAAAGTCAAAACAGTAAAAAGTAATGAGAGTGACAATAAGTTGTTGAGAGATACATAATATAAAAATATGTAAATTATGACATCAAAAATATAATTTGTGTGGGAGAAGGGTCTAGAGTTTTTGTAGGTGACTGAAGTTATCAGTATAAGATAGTCATTATAATTATTAGATGATTTATGTAAGCCTCATTGTAACCACAAAGCAAAAAACTATAGCAGATACAAAAATGATAAAGAGAATGGAATTCAAATTTAGCACTACAGAAAATAAGCAAGTGACAAAGATAAACAAGAAAGCTGGCAAGGATCTAAGGATCTACAAAGCAACCAGAAACAATTAACAAAATGGCAGTAGTAAGTCCTTATCTATCAATAATTACTTTAAATGTAAATGGATAAAATTCTCCAATCAAAAGATATAGAGTGGCTGATTGGATTATAAAAACCAATATCTAACTATGTTTCTGCCTACAAGAGACTCACTTTAGCCTTAAGGACACACATAGGCTGATGGTGAAGGGATGGAAGAAGATATTTCATTCAAAAGGTTACCAAAAGACAGCAGAGCTAGCTATACTTAGGTAAAATAGAGTTTAACTCAAAGACTGTCAAGAGAGAAAACGTAGGTCATCATTTAGTGATAGAGGGCTTGATTCATTAAGAGGACATAACAATTGTAAATATATATGCACCCAACAATGGAGCACATAAATATATAAAGCAAACATTAATGGAGAGATGTGTGGTGACACATGCCTGTACTCCCAGCTACTGAGGAGCAAGAGTATTATATGAACCCAAAAGTTCAAGGCTATAGTGCACTATGATCATGTCTGTGAATAGCCATTGCACTCCAGCCTGAGCAAGATAGAGAGATTTTGTCATTAAAAAAATTTAATAAACATGAAGGGAGAAATAGAGGGACCTAACAGATATATACAGAGGATTTCATCCAACGGCAGCAGTAGAATACACATTCTTCTCTAGCATACATGAAATGTTTTCCAGGATAGACCATATAGTAGGCCACAAAACAAGTCTTGACAAATTTAGGGAAATCTAAATCATATCAAGTATTATTTCTGACCACAGTGGTATAAAACTGGAAATCAATAACAAGAGGAATTTTGAAAAATGTATAACATGTGGAAATTAAACAACATGCTTCTGAACAACCAATGTGTCAAAAAAGACATCAAAAAGGAAATTAAAAAAATATCTTACATCTTGAGACAAATGACAATAGAAATGCAACATACCAAAACTTATGAGATACAGCAATAGCACTTGTATGAGGGATGTTTATAGCAATAAATATGGAAAAAAGAAGAGAGACCCGGAATAATTAGCTTAACATTACATTTCAAGAAACTAGAAAATAAAGAACCCACTAAACTCAAAGTTAGTGGAAGAAAGAAAATAATAAAGATCAGAACAAGCATAAATCAAATAGAGAAAAAAATAGAAAAAATAAATAAAATTAAAGTTGGTTTTTGAAAAAAATAAATGAAATTGACAAACGCCTAGCTAGACTAACTAAAAAAAAAAAAGAGATAAAACTCAAATATATAAAATCAGAAATGGAAGTAAAGACAGTATAATAGACATCTCAAAAATAAAAGATCATAAAGGACTATTATGAACAATTATATGTAAACAAATTTGATAACCTAGAGAGAATGGATAAATTTCTAAAAAATTACAACCTAACCAGGTTGAATCAGGAAGAAATAGGAAGTCTGAACAGATCAATAACAAACAAAGAGATTAAAGTAGTAATTTAAAACTTCCTGACAAAGAAAAACCTAAGACCAGATGGCTTTACAGCTTAATACTACCCAACTTTCAAAGGAAATTTATTACCAATACTTCTTTAACTCTTCCAAAAAACAGAGTTGGAGGGAATACTTTCTCACATCAGCACCACCTTGATACCTAAGCCAGACAAAGACACAACAAGAAAAGAAAACTGTAGGCCAAATATCTCTGATAAACACCGATGCGAATATTCTCAATAAAATATTAGCAAATCGAATTCAACAACATATCAAAAAGATTACATATCACAAACAAGAGGGATTTTCCCTGGCACACAAGAATTTCTTTTTTCTTTTTTTCTCTTAGCCCTGAAGCCTGGAACACAAGGCTTTTACATGTGCAAATCAGTCAATGTGGCACAATTAACAGATTGAAAAACAAAACTCCACGATCCTATCAATTGCCGCAGAAAAGGTATTCAACAAAATTTAACATCCTTTCTTGATAAAAACGCTTACCAGTTTAAGTATAGAAGGAAAGTTCCTCAACACAGTAAAAATCAATTATGAGAAACCCACAGGTAACATCATAATCAATGGGGAGAAGCTGAAAGCTTTTGCTCTGTGATCTGGTACAAGGCATGGATGCCCACTCTCACTGCTTCTATTCAACATAGTACTAAAAGTACTATCAAGAGCAACTAGAAAAGAAAAAGAGCTGGGCACAGTGGCTCATGCCTGTAATCCTAGTATTTTGGGAGGCTAAAATGGGAGGATGGTTTGAGGTCAGGAGTTCAAGACCAGTCTGAGCAGGAGTGAGACCCCATCTCTACAAAAAAATGGAAAAATTGAAAAATTGGCCGGGCATGGTGGTGCATTCTTGTAGTCCCAGCAACTTGAGAGGCTAAGGTAGAAGGATCACTTGAGCCCAGAAGTTTGAGGTTGCGGTGAGCTATGACGATGGTATGGTACTCTATCCCAGACAATAGAGAGCGACCCTGTCAAAAAAAAAAAAAAATAGAAAAGAAGAAAGAAAAAAATAAAACAAAAAGAAATAAAAGGTAAGTAAATCAGACAGGAAGAAATAAATTATCTCTAGTTGCAGATGACATGACCCTATATAGAAAAAACCCCAAAGAACTCCACCAAAAAACTGTTCAGTAAAGTTGCAGGATATAAAATCAACATACAAAAATCCATGGCATTTCTTTACACAAATAATAACCTAGCTGGACAGAAATTTTAAAAAATCCCATATACAATAACATAATTTAGGAAAATATTTAACAAAAGAAGTGAACAACCTATTCACTGAAAACTATAAGACATTGATGAAAGAAATTGAAGAGGATACAAATAAATGGAAAGATATTCCACGCTTATGGATAGAAAGAATTAATATGGCTAGAATGTTCACAATATGTAAAGCAATATATAGATTCAATGCAATTCTTATCAAAATCCCAGTGGAATTCTTTATAGAAATAGAAAAAACAATCCTAAAAATTGTATGAAACCATAAAAAGCCCCTGTGTAGCCAAGCAATTCTGAAAAAAAAAAAAAAAAAGAGAAATAAATCCATGAAGTAGTGGGACAGAATAGAAAGCGCAGAAATAGTCCAAACATAAATGGTCAACTAGTTTTTGACAAGGCCACCAAAAAGATACAATGGGGAAAGGATAGCATCTGTAATAAATGGTGCTGGAAAAACTGGATTTATACATGCAAAAAAATAAATAAATAAAATGAGAGAAAGAGGAGAGAGATTGGGTCCTTATCTTATACCATACTCAAAAATAAACTGAAAATGGATAAAAAAAACTTAAACATAAGACCGGAAACCATTAAACTCTTAGAAGAAAATATAGGGAAAAATCTCCTTGACATTGGCTTTGGTAAAGACTCGTTGGATATCACACCAAAAGCTCAGACTACACATTCCCATTGCAGTTTCTGGCTTATTAATTTTTACAGGTAAAGAAGGAAATCATTTTAATATTATCGAAAAGGGAAAATGAATTGGATCAATATGTAAAGATCAAACTGTAAAGATCTTGAAAATAAATATAAACACAAGTAATGTCAACTCATCTCATGTCCAAATGGTGGTGACAGCCAAAGGATGGCCACTCCATGCTAAAGCAATCGTCATTCATACATTTCTGTCCATGATAATAATTACACCTTTTCCCACACCCTATGTGCCAGAAAATGCTCTGAGCGCTCTAATATTTTGATCTTTACAACTCTATCAAGTTAGTGCAATTATTATGTGCATTGTTTCTATAAAAGATGGGGCAAATCGGAAACTAGCTCAATCTTACTCTAAAGCTGTGGTTTTCCAAGGAGGTCAGAGCATTTTTGTCCCTCGGTTATTTGTGAGAGTCTGGAGACGTTTTAGATTGACATGACTGTGGGAGGAGCAGTGTGGCTGGCATCTAGTTGGTAGAGGCCAGGGATCTGGCTAAATTTCCTGCAATGCACAGGACACCCCTTCACTCCTCTGCTTCCACAGCAAGTAATTATTTGCTTCAAAATGTCAATAGGGCTGAGGTTGAGAAACCCTGCTCTACAGTTTTTGCTTTTAATCGCTACGCTATACAGTTTAGAAGGACAAGGCTCATCTGTTGCCTGAAAGTTACTTGATGTATAAATGCAGCTGCTGCTAATGAACTCATTAGTCTCTATTTTTAGCTGGAGAATTCTTCCTGCGTTGTTCAACTGGCATACTCTAAAGTCTTGCTTTTCTTCTTTAAATTAATGTTCATCCTTAATTCTGGATTCCAGAATTGGAGACTTAGAACAAAATAAGACTTCATGAGATTGGAAGGTGAATGTCTATATTTTCTTCCCCCATTTCATTTTATTAAAAAGCAATGAAGCTGAGGTTCTGGATGACCAAAGATTTTCTCCAAAACTGTTCTTATGTAGGCACCTTTTCAAATGTTTCCACACATTGACACAGTCATAAAACAGTTTGCTTTCTCCAGATCTGTCTTTGCAAAGCGTTAGCTCACAGTTGGAGGAAAATGTTCACATCTTAGTTTGCACTTCTAATAAAGGATGAATTGTGTTATGATGTAGTGAAAAGGTTTGTGAGTATCAATTTTTCATGAACAGTACATTTTGTACCTCATTATGCCTTAGAGGAACTGTTTCCTACTACAAGCATGTCTATTTTAAGCAACTGATGAAAATAAAAGCCCTAGAACAATGTAAGTGATAAGTATTTTCCTCATTCTTTTTTGTTTCTATAGAAATGCTTTTAGTGTGGGAGTGTTGTGTACATAGCATGGTTGAAGGTCAGAAAACATACACATTATACTTGACTATAAACAAGAAAGATGATGGGTTAGCTAATAGCTCAGATTTCTGAGAGAGAAGATACAATAACACAACACTCCATACAGACCTATAGTCTTCTCGTGGTTTTGAAGTTTGTGCTTAATTCGGAATGAACTGACATTTAAAATTAGCCCTCTTTGGGATGACAGGTCAAATTCTAAACCTGAGTTACATATAAGTGTAGAAAATCATGTAAATCCTAGGAGCAGTAGAACATTGAATTGGTAGTTGAAAGCTCTAAGGAAGTACAGACAGAGAATTAATGAAGATAATTTTCTTTTGTGCACATTAAAAGTAGATAGCTGCACATGATCTATTTTATTTTTTCTTATTCCTCTTCAGTGTTATTGTTTTCTCATTTTCTCCTTTCTTGGCCCTGCTTTTCATTTCATTCTTTTACTTTTCCCCTCCCATCATTACCTTTTCTCTTAGTAATAGTGTTCAAATGAGATTTAAACACCCTAAAAGAAAACTGAGGATAATAGCGTTAATTGATATATAATCAGCTCTACATAAACTATTGAGAAAAACAAGGCAAAAGAAACTGCAATGGGCTGTAGAGTGTCATTGCAAGTTGAAGACCTAACCAGTTTTCTCATAATCTACAAAATGATGGAGAGGAAACATTTTTTTCTTAGAGTCTTGGGAATTAGCATAAATATGACTCTTCCTTCTATTACTTCTCACACATTGTGAGAAAAAAATACCCTAAAATATCTAAATATTTTTATTTGAAAATTGAATAGATCATTATGGAGATACTCCTTTACATGCTTTGTTAAGATTATTTTTATTCAGCCTACCTTTTCTGTCTGTGGGTAGAGCTGGGAAAATATTCAGTCCAACTTCAATACTTGTGGCAATTATACAGCTGCATAGCTCAGTGAACCAGGCTGTGGCTGGGAGAGAAACAATCTGCCTCAGATACTTCGACTGAAGTAAAGCTCAATAAAGCTCCCATTGATTTTAATGTGCAGAGAATCTGATCCTCTCATTTTTGCTCCAACTCCTTCATTTGTTCATTTCGTGACCATGAGGATGGTGAGTTGAATTCTCTGAATATGTTTCTTCCCCTTTTTTTGAATTTTACAAATTAGTGTGTCTATAAATTGTAGATGTCATTCAGCATAATTACAAATTGTTGTACTCTCTACCCGTGCACCTCCCGCATCTCAATGGACTAAAATTATAGCAAATATGTCAACTGAAAGATTTTATTGGAAACCACATAAATCAGTTAACAGAAGCATTGTAACATTAATATACATCCCTATATGCTTTACAAACATTGAGAAGTTTTTGTCAGAATCAACCAACTCCTTTGTGTCTGGGGTGTTATTCTAAATAGTCACATTTAAATGGTGTCTTCAGTTAATTCCATCAAAAATCAAATAGGATACTATCTGTGTAACTAGAGATTTCACAGGTAATGAACAGAAAACAGCAAACATCCAGCATCTGGATGATGTATTTTTCCAAAGATCATAAATAATAAAAGTTTCTTGTATATAATGGCATTTATGTAGCTATTAATGCAATTTGATTTATCAAGTTTCTACCTATATAAGCAATACCTAGGAAATGATGTAAAACATATTAAAATACATAGTATACTCACAGAATGGTCTAATGGTTAATTAATTTCTAAAATATGCTTTTTTGAGCAATAAGAAGACTTCCATTTGTTTAGACTTTACCTATTCGGTGTAAAACAGCTATTTGTTTATTTTGGTTTCTTGGTGACACTTAAAATTCTCTCACACTATAAGAGCAGTCCCAGAGTATGTCAATGTGTTCTTGCTTGGCCAAGAACTCCAAAATATATCTGGAATTGTGTCCATAATCAATGGTTCAAGTGGTCTAAAACAGTTTATTTGTTTATTTTTGAGAGGTAAATACAGAACTAAAGTTTTAAAATAAAAACAGAAACTGATACTTTTCTGATTAAAGTAATGTCCACAATTTCATTAGAACTGAAGAGATAAAATCAAGATTCTCATAACTTTTATCCATTCATCCCTTTCATTCATCCATTCAGTAAAGCATCCAGCAAATATTTAAGTGCCTACTCAAGAGAAATAATATACTAGGTGCTTAAAGTAGTATCACATTTGTAAGTATCATGGTATGGAAAAAGGTTATTTCTGTCAAAAATTCAAGATAGCAATATTCGTTTTCAAATAAAAATGTACTCCAAAGTCAGCTCTTTATGTTTTAAATAAAATAAAAATATTTGCACATGTTTAAATGTTCTCAGCGTTCAGAAAATTATTTAGAATAAAATGACAGATGTCAGTTTTTTAGCTTATTAGTTCAAAATGATCTTTGTCTTATATTGTTACTATTTTAATAATGGTGTATATAAAACTAGCTTAAGTACTGAATTCATAGTCCATGACTTAAAGTCAAGGAGAAGCTGGAAAAGTATCATTTTCCACTTATCATTTTTTTTTTTTTTTTTTTTGAGACAGAATCTTGCTCTGTTGCCTGGGCTAGAGTGAACGCCATGGCGTCAGCCTAGCTCACAGCAACTTCAAACTCCTGGGCTCAACCGATCCTTCTGCCTCAAACTCCCAAGTAGCTGGGACTACAGGCATGTGCCACCATGCCCAGCTAATTTTATATATATATATTTTTTTAGTTGTTCAGATCATTTCTTTCTATTTTTTTAATAGAGACGGGGTCTCGCTCTTGCTCAGGCTGATCTCGAGCTCCTGACCTTGAGCGATCCGCTCCACTGACCATTTTTAGGCCTGTTTCTTTTGATCTTATAAGGTAGTTCAGTAAAGCACATCATATTAAATCTTCTTTTCAACAAGAACTCTTTATTACATATTCATATAATATATATTTATAGACTAGTTCAGGCCTTCATTGTTCCGGTTATTGACAGCAAATTGAAGTTACTAAATAGGTATATATATATGTATATTTTTAATCGTGGAAAATAATTTGCAGTCAAAGTGACTCTACATGTCACATCACTAGCATATTTTTTGCTTGAGCTACAAGCTTCTAAACAAAGGATTTATAGCAGAAATGCTTACAACCTCTTAAGTATGGCACTGTGAACAGCAATATAATAATATATGGTAGCAGTAAACGTCGAATCAATAGCAGCTCATTAAAATCAGAAGCATCAATTTAATCAGGGAGAATCTACGTGTTTTCAATGGTCAGTGGAAGGTTTTGTCCATCAATGTCTAGTTCAATTCTTAGGTTGCTTCTGACACATTACAATGGGTTTCGTTAAGAGACTTGTGTGCAAGCTAATGTGAAGGCCATTTGTCATTTTAATATATAGTCAATACAATCCATAACCAGTGTTCACACTCATTTACTAAAGGAGAAAGAAGGAGATCAATGCATAGCCCCAGTGACTTGCTTATTACTTTTCCACGGTTTTCACTCATGCTTTTTCTTAAACATAAAGTGATTTTTTTTTCCAACGTAAAGCTAAATATAACCACTCATTGGCTAAAGTGAACTGTTATACATTTCCTTTGATTTCTTCTTTTTTCATATTTATTTCCCTCTCTCTTGTTCAAAGGAATAATACAAGAGAATAACATTGGGCTTAAACAAATGCAATGCTTTAAGTTCTTTAAAACTATTTCCTCATCTATAAAATGGGGATAATATAACTTACCTGGTTCATATATAGCATAAACAACTGCTAGTCCAGTTTACCAAAATATTAAAAATGAATATGTCAATGAGGAATATTCATATATAGTTTTGCACCACATAATGACATTTAGGTCAACAATAGGCCACATATGCAATGGTGGTCCCATAAGATTATATTACTGTTATTTTTACTGTACTACCTTTTCTATGTTTAGACATGTTTAAATACACAACTTCCCCATTGTGTTACAACTGCCTAAAGTATTTAGCACAGTAATATGCTGTACAGGTTTGTAGACTACATATAAACTATACCATATGCCCAGGCGTGTAGTAGGCTACAGCATCTAGGTTTGTGTAAGTGCACTCTGTGATGCTATCACAGTGACAAAATGGCCTAATGATACATTTTTCAGAAAGTATCCCCATCATTAAGCAAAGTATGGCAGTATATGTTAATGACTTCCATTTGTGAGTATTTGAGATATCATTATCATATCGGTAAAGAGATAAATGCCTTTGTTTACACAGAAGATTATCCTCATCATGATATCTAGTGTTGTCCTTAAAATGTACCTCGAGGCCTCTCCATAGTGTGTCATTAAACAATATTGTGGTAAACTCTGATGAAGTTCAAAATGTGACTTGTGCTTTTTGAGAGACAAATTGGGTATTAATGTTATCTCACGCAAACAGAAGGCAGATGGAGAAAGCTGTATTAATTCCCTTGCCTTCAAAGGTACCTACGGAAGGACTACTGAGTAGATGCATCATGCTTCTGATTATTTAGTGCAAGAATTACTTGGAATAAAATGCATACTAAAAATGAAACAAATGTAGGTGGTGTTAAAGAAAATATTGTTAGTTCTCTTAAGTTTACAAAAACCTTTTGGTTTACTTTCATTATTTGAAAAGTCTTATTTGAAATTGTAGTGAGCAAGATATATATTTTGAAGTTAATTGGTCTTATAGAAAGACCAAAGCCAGAAATTATTAAGTAATTGAAATTTTAGATGAAAATTGATGTATCCCTCTGAAGTACCTCTTATAAAGCTACTTTACCGATTGGGTTCATTATTTTAGTATTGTAAAGTGAGATGTATATACTGAATACTCCATTTTGAAGAAATGACTAGCTGACAGGATGGGGACCATCACTTGGTTTTTGTTGGGCTAGTGTTAGAATTAATATTCTACAACTTAAGATTCACAAAATCAACTGATTAAATATATCTAATTGATTAAGTAAGATATGTTTTTTTAAAGGTTTAATTTTGTTCATGAATAAATTCTCCTTTTAGAAACCTTTAATACATAAATCAGGAGCTCAAATTTATTTTAAAAAAATCAATAAAAAGGAAAAAGAATCAATCATATTCTCAAAGAATACAAGAAATAGTACAAGCTACATAAAAAGTACATTTTGTTTCTAACTTGGCATAAATCTAGGTATGTAGGTAACTTACATGATTTTTAAAAACTGAACTATTAGTTTTTACCTGTTGAAATCATCAGCCTGGAAAGTTTTAAAAATGCCTACCACTATTCAGGAATATTAAGAGTTAAGAACCGTATACTCATGATCAATGAAGTGAATAATAGCAGTAAGCAAGACCAGCCAAGGACTAATAAATAAACGCTATTTTACCTTCATGACCAGAGGATTCATGTTCAGAAAGGCAATGCCATCTGGAGTGGCAAGCTGGCTGAAGGGAAGGTTTCAGGACCATGCCAAATCTCTGTAAACCATAGGAGTCCAAACACACAATTATTTCAGACCTGAGCTTTACCAAGAGACCTTCTGCATCAATGGTTCCAGAGGACTGGAATTCAAAAAAATTTGTTATGATGTGACTTAACATTTTTAAAGGTGCCAGGTGTGCTGGAGAAATACACCTAGTGTATCGGGTGTCAGTGTTGCTATAACATGAAGAATTTGTGGTTCTTGCTCCTTGAATTTCAAACCATGAATCCTCATTCAGAAGACTTCTAAAAAGTAAAAAAAATAAAGAGAACTGGATTGAGTTTATGCTGAACTAACAGAGTTCTGATTTGCTTTGCACAGCTTTTCCCACATAAATAACATCATTCTAATGTGCTGGTTAATATTGTAAATCAAAATTTCAAATGAATCCCAAGTGACCAGATAAATCAATTCAATTTTTTTAAATAAATAAAGCCTTCAGAATATTTCAATATATTATCATTCAATAATATTTTCAGCATTTTACAGTTGTGAGTTATTATATTACACAGCATAGGATACAATAAGGATTAGACAGTACAGGGCTTGGCTCCTCAGCTAACTTACAGTGCAAAGTGAAGAAGTGGTAAACAAAGTTACAAAATCATGAACTCATATAAAGACATACTGTGGGATGGGTCTATCTATCTATCTATCTACCCAACCAGGCATTATCTATCTATCTATCTATATATCCATATAAACTGTCCTCATTTTTTTTTTAATCTAACTCAGAGCTTTGCTATGGTCAGAATTAGGCTTCTTCTCTTCCCTAGATAATCCCTAGGTCCCATCACCCACTGCTATAAATTTACTGCCATCTTTTTACAACCTAGTGTCATATCATTAATTTATTCCCTCAATATCTTTATGACTTTGATTTTTCTAATTACCTCATGATCCCCAATTTTGCTTGCTATCTCACATCCTGGGCAGTTTATTCTTAGATACTTCTGTGTGCTCCTGAAACATTTGTATTCTTAGGATTCTAACTCCATTTTCCCCTTTTTTGTGTCTGTTTGTTTCTCTCCATATTCTTCCGAAACTCAGTCTCATCTCCCCTGAATCCTTAAATTACTAATTATATTGCAGTGATTGCAAAAACCTCAGCCTTGATCTCTTTCCTGAGTTCGAAAGCCCTTCAGTACCTGTTGAGTGAGCACCTCCTCTTAGATGATAATGGACATCTTAGACTCCACATACCCAAAAGTAACCTCATGACTTTTTCTCTCAGATATACTTCTGCTCTCATTTTCCCTATCTTGTGGAAGTCAGCTTTATCCTGTTAGCTTTTCAAACTGGATGACTAAGTCTTATTGCCTTCTTTTCCCTCATTCTCATATCTAAACAATTACCAAATCCAGTGAACCTACTTCTATCTCATGGCCAGTAGTCTAGAGGAGATAATTACTCCTCTAATTACTGGGAGTAATGAACCTAATCTCTTTACTAGCTTTCCAGATAGTGCAATTCTCATTCTAGTTCTTTTTTTTTTTTTTTTTTGATCTTCTCTGCCACCCGTACCCACTACACTGATGCCAGAGCTATTTCTAAAATGCTAATTAGATCATATTTCCCCTCTGTTTAAAATCATCTCTTTGTAGGTTAGCGCTCTTAACTTCTCATCACTATAGACAAAGATTTTCATTATAGGGATCCTGATCTCTGATCCACCTTCCTCTTCTGCCAAAGTAACTCATGCTATATTTGCATAATATACTAGAAGTTCTCCTAAATGTCATGCTACATTTTGTGTCTGAGTTTTTGTTTACGGTGCTTTGACTTCCAGAAAAGCCCTTCTCATGCTTTCCTGTTGACATTCTCTCCCATCCCTGGAGGGGGCAAAGGAGAGAGCATATATTTTTTCTGATAAGATAATTCATTTAACACTGTCCTTCGGAATGTTCACATTTAACTCTAGAAGCAGAACCAGCCACTGGCTTATTGGCGCCCCCAATGGGATAGATGGATATTTCCAGCATCATAAGTAAGACCTGTCTTTATGTTTTCTTGCTTACACGTCTCATTACTAAATAGAAAGTACCTTGAGAAATAGACGTCAGTTTAGCAAACTTTTTAACTCAAGTAGTTGGCAAAAAATAAGATTGCAATGAATATTGACTAACATGTATTAATAATTAGTGGATCATCCCATAAAACAAATAAAAAGTGGAGATTAGCCCATAGTAACCCCTAGGAAAGACTACTACCATGGTATTATTAAACTCTTTCCATATGTTAAGAGTATTTATTTTTGATTATTATTTGATTATTTTACTACTTACACTTTAACCCAAATTTCTACTAATTCTTCATACACAGATTCTCTTGACTCACTTTCTCTATGCTTTTACTTACATTTTTGTTATGGATTTTCATTGACAAATCACCTCTACACTAATTCAAAAGCCAGTTTATTGGAATTTTTTCTTTCCCACTCCACTTAATATATTCTAAAAAGGATAATTAGAATAATCAAGCAAAGCTTTAATCATCAGTTTTTTGCAGGTGTATCCAAAATCTATATCTTTAGCATTTACCTTTAGTCTTAGTTCCAAACATATTTAACAGTGGTTTCTTAAACAGATCCACTTAGATAGCAAAAGCACCCCCAGCTAATGTGTCTAAACCCCAAATCATACTTTACCAAACATTTCATATATCCCCTTTTCTGGTAATGACTGTATTATTTTTTAAATCTTTCAGTCTGAAATCTTTTGTCACAGTTAAATATTCCATAGTTATAGTTGGTACCTAAACAATAGCCTTCAATTTTGTCTCCTCTTTTCCATCTTCATTTGTTCCACTCCACTTCAGACATTCATTACATCTTAACTAGTTGGAAATGCCTATTGGATTTGTTTGCCACATTGCCTCCCTGTCCTGAATGTCCCCTGCTGTAATGAAATCTATGATGCTAGATTAATCTGTTTAAGATACAAGTTAGATTGTAACTTGTAAGTTCGAAAATTTTGTTTGGCTTCCATTTCCTATCCATTTCCTACCAACTCAAACTAACCAGCATTAAAAAATACTATTTCCTCAATGTACATTTTCAATATTCTGGCTTAGTACTTTTGCTCTTAAAGATCTCTTTATTAATGTACTGTCTTAGTCCATTTTCTATTGCTTATAACAGAATAACTGAAACTGGGTGATTTATAAAGAAAGGAATTTATTTCTTACAGTTATGGAGGATGAGAAGTCCAAGGTTGAGGGACTGCTTCTGGTGAGGGCTTTCTGGCTGGTGGAGACTTTCTGGAATCCTGAGGTAGTTCAGGGTATCACATGACAAGAAGACTCTGTTTGGTAGGTGCCTACTCATGTCTCTCTTCCTGTTGTTATAAAGCCACCAGTTTCATTCTCATAACTGACTAATTTATTAAGCCATGAACAGATGCAGAGCCCTCATGGTCCAATCACCTCTTAAATCCACCACCTCTCAGTACTGCCGCATTGGGGATTACATTTCCAACACGTGCAAATTGGGGAACACATTCAAATCATAGCTTACATCAAACTTTTATTGAATGTCTACCAGGTAGAAGGAATTATTTTAGGTAGAAATGTACATAATGTAAATAAATATATGAATCAGTGATCCTTTGCTTTGGAGGACTTTAGACTAAGGAAATTGTGTCTAGAGACATATACCAAGAAATACAATTCACGGTAAGATTAGTAAAACTAGTAAGGCCTTTAAAACTAATATAGTTAATGTAAAATGATAATTCCTGTCTCTGAATTTTAGAAAAAAGAAATAATAGATTTCCAATGAGAAGAAGAGAAGGCTACATTGATATTTAGGCTATTTTGTCCTGATATATTCTACCTGTTTCTTTTCATTTTCAGTGGCACCTATTCCTTGCTTTAGACAAACTAGGTTAGCCACTATTTCCTCAACAGTTTTCTACCTTGGTTCTTTGTTTATTATGTGCTTGAAATTCCCCAATACTTCCATATGTAGCTGTCCTACCAATCTTTCAGGAGTAGTCCAAAGCCATCCATGAAGTCTTCCTGGTACTCTTAGCCAGCGTAGCACTATTACAAGATCAATAAACCTATACCTTACTCATAATTTAGCTCTCTAATGGCCTCCTTATGTTTTATGCATATCAAACACTTGATATATGCCCACATTTCTTCATTCAGCAAATATGCAATGAGTGCTTATTGCATTTCAGGCTCTGTTCCAAAACTGGGGACAGACACAACTAAGAACATAGTAAGAAAATATCTGCCAGGTGGAATCCACCTTGTAGGTGTGATGTAAATAAAATAGACAAAAACAAATGGATAGGTAAATATTTAACATTTATTTATTCAATTTATAAGTGGTCCTGAGACAAAGCAGAGTGATAGGAAGTACCAGAATGCAGGGTACTTAATTTATGTAAGTGGTCAAGGAAATTCCCCTAATAAGGTGAAATTTGATCCAGAAACATAAAAAAGTGGGGGAATGAACTCTGAATATCTGAGGGAAGAGAATTTTAAATAGAGGGTATACCAGCTGCAAATGCTTTGAGAAGAGAGTGTGCGTGGCATGTTTGAGGAACAGCGAAGGGCCAATGTGATTGGCGCAGAGTAGGCAAGGAAGGAGCTTCGTACGTAGAAGCCGAGCTCTTAGGGGTAGCAGAGGAGCCTGGGGTCCTTACTGGGATATATATCATGCAAGTCCTTGGTGATTTTGAAAACAGTGGGGATTAAGACCAAATTGTATGGGTTCTGCAAAGGAATTAGAGAAGAAAAATGACTTAAAAAGCCAACTATAAGTAACTATGAATAGCTCTTTCTAGGGACTTTTGTCTGAGGGAAGCAGAAAAGTGAGCCAGAAGCTAGCAAGGACTGTTGGATCAAGGCACTATTTTTAAAAAAATTTGCTCCTTTTTTTTTTTTAAAGATGGAAATAATAATCTCAATCTTAGGGATGTTCCAAAAGAGAGAGAAAAATTGATGGTGCTGAAGAGAGATTATGTAATGGTTTTGAAAAGGTGAGAAGAAATGGGATTCAGATCACAAATTCGATATGATCATGTTCAGTTCATTCAAAGAAACCTTACAAAAGGCGGAATACGTGGGTCCGGAGGCAGAGAAACTGAAAGATAAGATGCGAGCTTGCAGAAAGCCTCATCCAACTGCTCGTCTTCACTGAATGATTCGAAAGTAGGTTTAAAGATTCGATTCCTTTTTTAAATAAATGAAAAGAAAACCTACCTCTGTCTACAATGTGTAGCTTCCAACTTTAAATTTTCCCCAAGCTTTCATGGCTTTAGATCAAGTATTGTTTACCTTTATCTCATTGAACTTATTTCTGATTTTCAGTTTAAAATTCTAGCTCTGTTCAGGTACATTAACTTTTCAAATCCAAATTTAGAGTGGAGAATGAATACTGTGAAATACTTTGAATTTATTTTATGAATTTGCCAAAAACCTATGAAGACGTATGTTTACATACAAATAAGAAAGATGCTGTATGTGTATTTAGAAGCCTATCATGACCTGCCAAGTTAACATTTCATTAGGCAGCAGTAAATCAGTTTATTAAGAATAATTACTATGAAAATTGATTATAACCAGCAAAATCTTAATTCATGTAATATAATTTCATATTTATTGTGACAGGACAAAGTCCACAAAAAATGGTTCCTGTGACTTTTAACAGACATCACAAATAAGTTTTTTTTCAAATAAGTTTGAAAAATTCTAGGTTAAACTAAGACTGTCAGCTGGGCGCGGTGGCTCACTCCTGTAATCCTAGCACTCTGGGAGGCCGAGATGGGAGGATCATTTGAGCTCAGGAGTTCAAGACCAGCCTGAACAAGAGTGAGACCTCATCTCTACTAAAAAAAGTGGAAAGAAATTAGCTGGACAACTAAAAATACATAAACAAATTAGCTGAGCATGGTGTCTTATGCCTGTAGTCCCAGCTACTCAGGAGGCTGAAGCAGGAGGATTGCTTGAGCCCAGGAGTTTGAGGTTGTTGTGAGCTGACGCCAGGGTACTCTAGCCGGGGCAACAGAGTGAGACTTCATCTCAAAAAATAAAATAAATAAATTAATTAATTAAGAATGTCACTTCTATACTTCTGAGAGCCTTCAGTTTACCTGCGCATATACATTCTCAAGGAGGGGATGGGCTATGTGTGGTTTCCCAAACGTACTGTAGCATGTAAACCTTTTTCTATGGAAAACCCCACAGGACTACTGGTCTACAGAATATATTTTGAGAAATACTGAATAAAGTGATGCTTAGTCTGAGTAGCAGAATAACATGAGGAAAATTAAAAGAAAAAACTCCGTTTAGTGAGGGGTACATTAAAAGTTGGTCAACAAAAGTTTGCACCTTTAGGTTATTTTTGAATAGTTTGTTTTGCACTAAATATTATTATCCTTTCATACTCATACAACATATTTTTCAACATTAATTATAACATAATCATTGCCTAACAGAATCATCCCTACATGTGTGTGTATTTTCTCAAATTTTTGGTTTCTGAGAGTGTCTAAAGTCAATTAAAAGATTACATTTTAGAAGTATGCAAAAAAGCATACACATGATGATCTCATTATCTAGAATAGCTGTGGGAAGTGACAAAAATCTATCATTATTTATTTTAAAAAGTGGTATTTATCATTGAATAAGTAAGAAACTTAATAATTAGAATTGCAATTATTAAGAATGCTTGTAATTATTTTTTATAACTTCTAAGAATTTATATTAATATTTAGCAGTTTTATCTCTTTGGAAAAGGTAAAAAGTTCTGTCATAGAGCTGACATCCATATATATGGTACAAAACTTATTTTAATATGGTCATAGTCAACCTTATTCCTTGAACCAATATATTCTAGAGGTCACACACTTAGATTTCCAAAATAGTGGAAAAGGCTACTTTTAGGAAAATATGTCATCTTCCATTCTAGAGTGAGATTTGCCACTCACTTCAAAAGGTGGCATTTATGCTTGAGTATTATTGATATTCTGGGTGAAAACACATAAGTAAAAACCACATTTTCTGCACCACTTAAAGAGGGGAAAAAAAACATCACATGAAACAAAACAAGTTTTAAGTTACATCTATTTGACATCATACTTCTAAATAAGAACTAAACTTTTATTCAACTTTGCTAAAATGCTAGTTTTCTTAATTTTGTGGTGAATCTAATATCCTGTTTAAGGCACAATTGCTATGATGGAATTAAATGAATTTCCAGGCATCTTCTGGTCTAGATTTTTATTTTGGTCAAAATTAGCAAGCAATTCTTGATAGGCCTAAAGCTGAAGCTGATTGACAAACACCACAGAACTGTGAGCTACTTAAGTGGCCAGTTTTCCTTGTGCATTTTTTCCTGAACTCATTTGACAATAGCTTTATATTAATCATGAAAATAACTCAATTTCATTCAGTATACATTTATTGAGCATCTACTCTGGCCCAGGTACTAGGGATAAAGTGATGAAAATATATATTCACTGCCTATACACTGTCAGTAACCCAGATGGAGAGAGAAAGGTCCTCTACAATGTAGAAACACCATGATGAACTGTTATGTAATGTGAGGAATGGCATACTATTGCTTTGTAAGTGGGGGGAAAAGTGACTAATTTTGTCTCCGGTCAATGAAAGCCTTCCAGAGATGGCATTTGCTTAGGCAATTAAAATATTAGGACTAGCTCAAACCCACTAGCTTTACAAGAAATGATTAACTATTTAGAGAAAAATATAGCTTGCATTTTGTGAATGTAATTATTTAAATAATCCATTAATTCAATCCATTAATATTAAACTTACATTTAATAGCATATGCATCCTGCCTTCTTTTGGATAGGCTACCGTTACAGTGCTGAGCAAGACAGGTAAGGTCCCAGTTCTCATGTAAATTATATTCTGGGGGTTGGTGAGACAGGCCAAGAACAGGTAAGAAATATATATAAAGATAAATAAAAAGATAATCGTAGATGGAGGTAAATTCAGTGGGAGATCTAAGCAGGAGGACATGAAAGAGAGGATTTGGGCAGCACATCAAGAGCTGCTGTCAGGGAGGGCTCAGGGACAGCTTGTTTGAGAAAGTGACACTGGTTTGGACATACCCAGTGAGAAGGAGCCAGTTAAGCAGAAGGAGGTGTGAGGAGATTATGGAGAAATGTTCAGGGAAAGGGGAATGTCAAATTTAGTAGCTCTGAAGTGCACTAATAGTGCAAGAACTTAGTGAAGAAGGAGGGTGGTGGGATAAGCAGACCTTGGAGATATAGACAGGAGCTAGGATAGGAGAGAACTCCACAAGACAGCAAGGAGTTTTAATTTTATTCTATGTTCAGTGTGGCACAAGTGTGGCAATAGCTTCCCTATTCGTATTTGACAAAGGCAACTCTGCTGCTCGGAGGGCAATACATGTGTGTGGGGAAGGCAGGGGGTGAGTAGAACATTTATTTTGGAGACAATTAGTGTATTAAAAAAAAAAAAACTGATGGTGGCTTCCTTTACAGTGATGGCTTAGAAATAAACAAAGTTATAGAATTGAAAATACAATTTGTTGGTAAATCAGAAAGATTATCTTGATAGGTCAGATAGGGTGAGGGGGTGGAGAGTAAACAGAAGAATCAAATGATACCTAGTTTTTTGTTTGTTAGTTTATCTGAGCAACTGGGTAAAAGGTGATGTCATTTCCCAAGATGGAGAAGACTGAGAGCACATTTTGTGCTCTCGTATGTTTCAGTGCATACTTCTATTATAGAAGTTACCACATTGCTACATACAGTGGAGGCCCCATGATAACACACAACATTCCTCTTCACATCATAGATACTGATGGGCCACTTCCTAGTGCGAAGAACTAAGATAGGTGCTAGCATACATTTTCTCACTTAACCTTTAGAATAAACTCATAATGGCAACATCATTTTAATCCCTGTTAGACAGATGAAAAAGCTGCCATATAGAGAAGCTCTGTAATTTTCTTGTATTGATTTAAGGAATGAGTATCAGGAATGGGTCTTAACTCAGACCTGGGTCTAGTTCTAGACATGAGTTTGGGCTTATTTAGAAAAATATGATGTGGATAACATTCCTCTTCCCATTTTCTCACTTAAGGATCTAACTCTTTGTATAGCACCTTGTAGTTTAGAAGAATTTCAGAATATTTTTCATTCAAGGCCTTTCTCATAAACTCTGAAACAGATCTTCAATTTTAAAGAAGAAATGGAATCCATAGAAGTTGATGTAATATACCAAGGTCACACTATCAATAAGAGGAATCAATATTTAAATCAAGTCCACCCAATGCTATAGGCTATGCTCAGTTCTCAACACAGGCTATTGGGTTAAAATGCTGGCCAGTGCATGACATCAATGGGAAAATGTCAACCCAGAGGAAAATATAGTCATTATTTGGCCAAAAAATGGAGATAACAAAAAAACAAAAACACAAATAAACAACAACAACAACAACAAAACAGAAAGAAACAAATGTAGATGACGTTGTGAAAGCGGAGGAACCTATTAAATAACAGAATTTTATTTTAGTAAGCTAACTATATTTTAAAATATGTCTGTACTACTTAAACAATGGGGAAAATCAAAGCTCTTTGAGAACTTTAAAGATGAAAAATGCTACAATATTTGTATATTTTGTTTACTTTTGAAGAAAGTATTTTTCTATGCATTTATCAACAAAACATAGTTAAAAGAAAATTTTATAAAAGAGCTAATATGTTGATACTGTAGCACAGAAACTTAAATAAAATATTGTTATGCTTATACTTGTTCTTTCTGTATCTAAATATAGAATAAGCTATTGATAATAAAATAACCTCTTTTTTCAAAACATTTCTGTGGTCATTGGATTCTGGGAAGGTTTGTGTGTATTTATAAGTAGTGAAATGTAATAAAGTAAATGTTTTTAGGAAGACTCCACAGGATTTGTGTTTGAATTGAAGTGCTGTGGATATTTTTTCTGTGTAAGAGTTGAGGAAGAAAGACACCTAGACTAAACCTGTTGTTTCAGCAATTTGTTTTCCACTGGAAAAAAACAAATAGAAAGAAAAAAGTACACCAAATCCTCTAATTTGAAAATAATGCCATATTTTATAAACATCAGAACAATATTGTTTATATAGACTATTATTGAAAACAGGTGAATAACTTCATTAAGTATAACTGGAAATGATACGGTTTTCTTGGAATATGTAAAACAAGAGTGTTTTTCATTTATTTACTTTGGAATTAATTATTATTTTAATTTCACAAATTATCATTTTTTCTTAATAAAAATAACATTTTCAACTGAGTATATAGTCTATGATCTATACAAAGCTTGGTGTTATCACACAAAATATCTCCTAGTGATTATGTCCATGTGCTTTTTGTATCTTATCCAGGCTGACATTAACAATATCTGTATTATCTGAGAACTTGCCAAGAGATGATAGGAAGAGGAGGTGCAAACATACAACAGAAGATAAGCCAGGGCTAACCCCAGAATGATATGAGAGTTAATGAGGGCTAACCCCGGAATGATATGTGAGTTAATGAGTCTTAGAGTCTGAGAATGTTAGAGCTGGAAGGTACCTTGGATACCTTGTCCAAATCCATCTTTTCTATAAGGAGAAACTGAGAATCAGAGAGGGTAAGCAATTGCCTAAGCCACAATTTGTTTTTGACCGAGTTGTATATGCTGACCACAGGCCAATATCACAAAGAAAAATCTGAGTAGAGATTCAGTCAAAGATATAAAGAGAGAAAAGCAAATACTTCAGCAAATTTCCCCGGCTGCTGCAATCATTCTCTAATATTTAATAAAGAGCATCACGCACATTTCATATTTCCAGATTTTAGTAGCTAACATTTAGTGAAGTAATTTTCCAACACGTTTAATGATTTCTCAAATTCTCATATCGAAGTTAAAAAAAAAAGGAATAAAGATACATATTAAATAGAACTGATGGCCTTCCGTAGCTTAACTGAGTGTCATGTTGTTGTATTTTATTGTTAATTGAAAGCTGATCCATAATGACATAAAAAAAAGATAAGGAAAAGAACATGTTTTTCTGTTTAAAGACAAAGCAAGACACAAACAATTATCTTCTTACTTTGGAAGCACTGTAGAGGGTACCTATTGTTCTGAAAGAATTCAATCCTCAGAGAAACATAATATGAACTTTGTAACAGTGAAACAATCCTTACACTTGAAATTCTAAAGGTTGTCAGTTTCTGTCACATTGTCTTTTCATTATGTAAATATTCCTTGCATTTAATTTTCATGCAACTTGTTTTAATCAATTCAATGGAACGGAATGAAGGTTACAGCTCAGAGAAGGTCTAACCCAAGCAGTTTAACAAGGACATTCGCCAAGTTGTGGATGAATGATTTTGAGTAATGATAGTAGTTTCAACTTCCTGCCTATTGGTACCAGTGAATGAAAGACAAAGTATTTGAAAACAAAGGCGAAGCACTTACCACAGAAAAATTCAATCTCCTCAAATACAAGTTAAAAAAAAAAATCAAATTCTAATACAATAAGGAAATTGCTTTGCAGATCCAGGTTCTGAAAATAAGCACGATATCATGTTACAATTGGTCCTCTGCATCTTCATTGTGACATCAATTGGCTCAAAAAATAATTTCATGTGTCTATTCTTAATGTTAGGAATAGGTTCCACTGCAGTTTCCCAGCTATTTCTACTTTATTCAAACTATAAATTGCATGATGACATCCATCATTCTTCGTGATAAACTTGTACCACTCAATTACTGAGAGCAAGATTATCAAATGAAGAATCCTTCAATTGTCCTCTTGTACTGGTAAAAAAAAATTTGAGCAAAAAGTACCAGAAAGAAATTAGGTCCTGGAAAACTTCAGGAAAGTTGCATAAAATCAGTTCCCAGATAATATCTTGGGGCAAGTGATAAGAAACTGAGAGCAAAACTGGGATGGGAATAATAAAATTTTAGAATGAGAAAGAACCAGGAACCAGATGGTCACATCAGGAAATGTATAAGGGAGGCAGACAGCTTCGAAGGAGCAAACAAGTGAGTCAGCAAAACATTGAAGATCAAAATAGTAGAGACAGCTAGGTAGTACAGGTGGGCAAATCAGACCATGCTTTACTAAATTGTGCCGCAGGTGCACCTTGTAAAGAGGTGTTAGGGACTGATCAATGAACTCTTTCCATTCTTTAAGGTGCAAATTATCTTCCAGGAATTGTTTAGATCTGACATTACATTATACCTCAAAATTTCTAAATTTTTCTTGTTTACTTTCTTTTGTTTGCTCACTCTGAGTTATAAACTGATGGAAATAATAGAACTGCCAAATCTGCAAAAGGATAAAAGAAACTAGGAAGAAAATTCATCAACAAATCAAAAAAGAAACAATCGAATCAAATCAATGAATAAAATTTATTCATAAAATATATTTGATACAATTTAGTGGTATTTCTAATTTAAAAAATCTAAGTACAACAGTAATTATAAAAAAGAATGCAAAGTTTAATGTAAATAAACTTTATAAAATCTGGCATTTAAAGGAGAAAAATATAAGAGAGAAGTCCAAAACAATAATAAGTTCAAGAGTGTGAAAGAGTTTATAATGGACACATTGCAATTATTTTTGGATATATTGGGTTATGGTATATGAATCTAGGTTGTAAAATTTCTAGTTTTTGAAAACTGTTACTATAAGGTTTTATTTGTGACCAAGTAGATATTTTTTTGAAAGTGAATAATAGAGGAATGTCTGTCCTTTGTTCTACTTAGTATGCAGATCACTAGTATTTTCCTTCTGATCTTTAGTTGTCATAGTCAAATGTATATATTTCTATTTAATAATCAAAATTTTTTAAGAAGTATGCTCCTACCATGAGTTCATATGTGTCTCCTTATAGAGACAGAAAGAATGGATTTTTATGGTGCTTTTATCCTATCTTTCCCACCTACTGCACAATCACGGAGTCGCCCACTCTTCCTTCATCTGCCAATGACCAGGCTGTCCATTAAAGCGCAGCTTTCCAAATGCAAGGAAACTTGCTTGATGTGGATGCCATGACTCCAAATCTCCTTGTCAATATCCATTTATGTAAGTAATTTTTTCTCTAATATTATTTTATACCTCTTTTTCTTTCCATGACTTGAGATCTATTATTTATTTTTTTCTGATTTCTGTGAGGTTAAAATATTCTTCCTGGAATTTTCCTTAGGTAGGGTCTGATTCGTTTTCCTTTATAAGTAATTTGTTCTGTTTGTCTGGAAGCTTATAAGATTTTCTCTCAATTTAATATAAATCATTTTCCCATGCTACATCAAAGTGATTTTCTTTTTCCATTAATCTCTTTAGGAGCTTAATGATATCTTTGAATTAGAACACTCAAGCCTTTAAGGGATGTTTACTTCTATTATTTCATCAATTCTTAATTCTCCCTTATTTGTTTATTTTCTTCTTTCTGAAACTGCCTATAATTTGTATAGTATTAGCATATTATATGGTCATGAATATATTTATCCCACATTTCTTTTCTCTAATTATTTCATGTTTATATGCTTTTCCCTATTTCAAAATTAATTCTCCACAGTGACCATTGAATTTTTCAGTTTTATTAGATTATATTTTAGAAATCCTGATTTTTTATCCTAGAAAGTTTATTTTGAGCTCCAAGTGCATCACATTGAGTTATTTTTTCTTGATTTTTAATGTTTTCTTCTTCTTCTGTGATTTCTACTTGATAGGAGCAACCTGTTCTAATTAGTCTGTTTTTCTTCTTTTTCTCAACCTACTGAGCCCTTTCTCTCTGCCTCTCTTTCTCTCTCCCTCTCTCTCTCTTTCTCCCTCTTAGTAGTTATGGGGATGGATTACCAGCTCCCATGCTGGTCAGTTGATTGGAGTTGCTTCTGCGGTCATCACTAGAAAGTTGAAGAATATATGCTGGTCTTTGTTTCAGTGGGCCTACATAGAATATATGAAAAATCTAGGACCCATCTTTAGAGTTATCTGAAGGAGGCCTCCCCAGTCTCAGCTCCAACCAAGTGCAGATGACAGAGGGGTAGGCACTAGATAATACCACAAACTGGGAACAATTATCACCACTGGCTAAACCCCATCCAGGCTACTGGTACCTGCCAAATTGGGATTCTAGTGCTAGAAGTCAAGTTGGAAGTTTCAGTTCTACTCCATGTCTTGACAGAACCTACGTGTATTTGTCAGTTGTTTAGCCTCAAGAAATATTTACTCTGTAATCTTCTCTTTGGTCTACATGATCCTTGGGCCCTCAGCTTTCCTCCTAAGGGAAACAATATTTTCCTGAACCAAGTCACTTATCTGGAGACTTCTCAACCTCAGATATATGAAAGACTCTCTCCCAAGGCTCCGCCAAATGCCATGTTTTGATTTGTAATATACTCTATTTGGATACCCATTAAGAAAATTGTTAGGCTGCCATATTTTCAGAATTTTAAATATCTTGCGGTATTCCATTATACTACTTTCATCACATAACACTTACTCCTTCTGCACATCCTTTCAATTGCCCTTTCTGTCCCATAGTCTACTTAAGCTGATCAAAACTAAACACCTATCAATAGTATTTGACATTTTAGAAATTCTCCTTCCATTGGCTTCTTGACACCACACTGGAGTATTCTGTTTCTTATGGCTCAAATCATAATATACTGATGCTCCAAATATTTTAGTTTACGTCATTGCTTTTGTTACCTACTCTGAGACAGAAAAAGAAAACCCTAAATATGTAGTATTCACATGTTTTCTACATTCTGTCACCAACTTTCTCTAACCCTGTCTATAAATTGTTATTATAATACTTTGTTTATTAAAACCAATTGTATTTCATGTATATATAGAGAAAATAAAGTAGTAAGAATAGAAAGTTGAATGACTTTCTAGTTCCAGTTTGTCATGTAAGGAGTTTGGAAATTGTTATTTCTATATGCACACAAGAAAAAAGGTGAGCAAACTGAAAATCAACAATTCTTCTTAGATTCATCTGAGAATTAAGGTCATAGAGCAAGCCTTTTCCCCAGAATTGGAAAGACAGACACACAGATACAGAGAAACACAATTTATCAGAATAGAAGCTCAAGAGCACAAACTTCCTTGGGAACCAGTGCACTGGAGTAGGACACCTAAAATATAATTGACGGATATCTGGAAGCTCAGTGTAGACAAGTATGAGAGTTAAAATCTCCAGGGGGGCTTAGTCCTAGGGGATCAAAACACTTTTGTGAGTTTTACCTCCAGAAGTCCTACCAGACTAAATCAGATAAGAATCTCATGATTTTTCCCGCAAGGTGCCTGGGGCGCAGAGAGGGTAGCCATTTTGTAATAAGCCCAGAGCTTCCTGTTCTTAACAAGCATTGCATTCAAGAAAAAACTATTTCCCTAGATCCTAATCCACTGGGGTTTTATCAGAGCCTCCCAGACTTTGGGGAAGATAAATATCCAACTCCAGCAAGATTTTGTGAATATTGATAAATTTATACTAAAATTTATATGAATAGGCCAAAGATCGAGAATAGTCAATACAATATCGAAGGAAAACAAAGTCAGAGAACTAATACCACTGGATTTCAAGACTTACTCTAAAGTTAAAGTGTGATGTGGGTAAAAAAACAGACAAATAGATCAACAAAGAAGAATTCTTCTTCCATTATTTCTACTCTATAGGAACAATCTGAATCCTCTGTCAAATAGACCCAGGCAAATATAGTCAACAGACCTTTGGCAAAGGAGCAAAGACAATTCAAAGGAGAAAAGATAGCTTTTCAATAAATGATGCTGGAACAACTGGACATACACTTGCAAAACAGATGAGTCTGGACACGGACATTGCACATTTCACAAAGATTGACTCAAAGTGAATCATAGGCCAGAATGTAAAATGCAAAATTATAAAACTCCTAGAAGATACAGGAGAAAATCTAGATGACCATGAGTTTGGTGGTGTCTTTTTAGATACAACACAAAAGGCCTAGTACATGAAAGAAAATATTTATAAGGTGGTATCTTAGTCCATTGGATTTCTATAACAAAAAACCTTAGACTGGGTAGTTTATGAATGACTGAAATTTATTTCTTACAGTTCTAGAGGCTGGCAGGATTGTTAATAATAATAGGGAAACTGAGGAGTGGTGTTGGAGGATATAAGAACTCTGTAATTTTCACTCATTTTTTTCTGTAAACCTAAAAATGATAAAAAAATTAAAGCTTATTAAAAAAATACAAGTTCAATCAGTATGACATCTAGTTACAAAAATATTCCAAGTAGTGAGGCCTTCTATTCAGCATATAACGTAGCTCTCCTACCAGAAGTACTAAGAAACCAGATAATATACATCATCTATCTACTGTGAGTCAGGAAGAATACCAAAATGGCTATAATTAGTTTATATTTCTATTTCCTTGTCCTTGGAAACATTAAGTGAAAAAATATCTCTAGCATACTTCATAATGTAGACCTGAGCTAAACTGTAATGGGAATTATTTTGAGTTACAAGACTGGTTGGTTTGGGGTTCTCTACCATTTTAATGAAAATAATTAATTTAATTTATATGCACATATAACTTAGGGAAGCACAGTGTTGCACACTGGAATAAATTAACTTGTGGTGAAAAAGCATTGTAGGATGAATCAGAAGACCTGGTTCCAAGACTATTTTTCATGTCTTAGTTTTAGTGACTCAAGCGATTCAAGCAACATCTGAAACTATATCAATCAACATCAACAGATACTGATTGTTAGCTCACTGCTAAAGTCTTAGGTGCCAGGTATACAAAATTAAAAAGCCTTGGTTACTTCAAGGGGCTATTAATAAATTTATGGTTATAGCAGTGGTGTTCAATAGAAAAATAATACAAGCCACATGTGTAATTTTTGTTTTCTAGTAGATTTTAGAAAAAGAGGAAAAAGAAACAGGTACTATTGATTTTAATAATGTTTCATTTAATTAAATATATCAAAATATTTATTTCACATGATAATGACATATATACTTTTTTCTAAGTCTTTGAGATACAATATGTGTTTTACTTCCACAGTATATCCCAGTTTGTTCTAACTACATTTCAGGAGCTCAATAGACACATATAACTAGTGGCTACCATATTGAATAGCACAGATCTAGAGGCAGAATAGATACGGAATAAAATATAATTTGTGTGATGGAACATAGAATGACAAAATGTGTCCTTACATCATCTTAGGGAATTCAGAGAAAGTTTTGTCTAGAAGATCACATTCGAGTAGAGACATGGAAGATATCACAGGAAGAGCAATCAGTGGGGTGCTCAGGGAGTAGGGATCATCAAGGAAGGGAATAGAAAACAGAAGCATCTAGACATGTGCAAGAAATGTTGTTGTGCAGGTAAATTGTGTGGAATGATGCACGAAAAGCACAAAACCAGTATAAATACTGAATTCTGGGGTAGCGTTACAGAAATAGCTTTTACGAGAAGATTAGTAAGCCTACTCTTTGCCCTAATACTGCTCTTAACTAAATATATGACCTGATTTAAGTTATTTAAATGTATTCTTTCTGGTTCCTAAGTTTCTACAATTGTAAAATTAAAAAATTAAACTAGATAATTTCTCAACTTTTTTTCTAATTCAAAATGTAATATGCAAAAGTTGCAGTGTATAAATTAAAACAATTCAAAATTTAGATGTATACAGAAATGTCAAAGTTGCCATTTAGAAAGTAGAACAGAACCAATTACATAACATGGTTATTTAAGCCTATTCTGGGAAAACATTAAGATAGTGATTGAATTTTAAAATAATAATAGTCAATGCAATATTTTATTAATATATGTCAACATTTAATTTCCTATCTTTTCTTTTCCTAGAAGTGGAAACTATTTTAATGCAGGCAATGATGATGTTTTCTATTTTTTTCATGCTGAATGGATTCTGAAATTTTAGATCCACTAAATTTCTACATATTTTGCTTAAATCTATTTTTCTGAAATAAATTTGGACATAATATATAAATTATACAAATAATATATTGGCTGACCCACAGGGATTCAACAAAAAACTCACTTTTAATTTGTACATCTCTCTCTGTACATTCAAGATCAGTTAAGGAATAAGAAAATGCTATAGAAATTCAAAATAAATTAGCAACAAAGGGGAGTCTAAGCAAATTAAAGTCATCCCCCCAGCACTGACACATTTCATCAAGAAAGACATGCTCATCAATCTTTCCTAGAGCCACCTGGAAGAGAAAGAAACTGTTTTTGGATTCATAATGATAAAGAAATCGGTTTATAAATGCTTACAGCAAATCACACATTGAGAGACAAGCTACATATGAGGGAAATGGTCTCAAAGATGACATACTTGGAATTATCTTGTCATTCTATGCTACTTTCTTAAAACATTGTAGTTCTACTTTCTTAAAACACTGCAGTCCAAGCAGTTAAATTTCACTGTTTTTAAAAAAAAATCAAGAGTCATCAAACAAACAAAAACATGGAAAGTGAAAATTCAAAGCAATGACAAATGCATGTACATTTTTATGTGAGGCACATTTTTATATGAGTCAATGCATTGGAGGTAGAAAAGTGGTTGGTACAGAAGGTGGAAGTGCAGAAAAGATGTGGTGATTGAAAGAACAACATGATATGGTAAAGGCAGATGAAGGATGGAGAAGGTGGGTCCTAAGGAGGCTGTATTATAAAAAAGGTCGTCTCCTATGAAGTCTTGAAAATGAATGGGGAGTCAGCAGAATCCATTAAGAGCATGTTTCTTTTCACAAGTGAGAGGGTTGGTAGCAGGATTCTGCACAGCAAATGAAGCCTGAAGAAATGTCTACTGAATTGAAAACCCATAAAGAAGACAGTTGATAATAAAGAGATGAATTCTTTGAGATTTCTGTCAAGATTGAATGGGGCCACTTGTAATATTATTATGGAGGTTGTGAGTCATAATAGGAATTTAAAGGTAGACACCCATGCAGAATTTGGTTGGAAAGGAGACTCAATTTCTGGGAGGTCTGTGATGAGGCAAAGAAAAAGCACTGTGAACAACTTCAACATCTGGACTGAAAAAAGAAATGGAGGAAGTAGAATTGTGTTTACATTAAGTGAGCTCTTTTAGTAGGGAGACCAACATCTGGCTTTGGTTACATTTATCTGAACATAGTGAAAATGTTTGAATTAACCCCAAAAAAGATTAGACTAAATTTCATAACACTGTTTACACAGCAGAATAAATGACAAAACAGATACATGGAAAAAGTGTTTGTTTATGCACACATTTCAAAGAGCATGGATATAGCACCCCAGCTACATTATCTTAGCGTGGTTGACATAAAACAGAGCTCAGTATAAACTCCTAATGATGGCCATTACAAATTGTGTTAAGCTAAGGTGGTTTAAACATAGATATCCCATGTCTTTTGTTTATTGCTATGATAAAAAGAGTCTGAATGCATTTCTGCCAAAATTAAGAGAAAACATTGTTAGGAAGTATATTTAAATTTTATTTTCTTGCTATCAATAGCATTGCAGGTGACATCTTTATTCTTGGAAATTATAGCTCTCACAATAACTTTTGTTTTATCCCTCTTTTTTCCAGAAATAAAAATATCTGG
Source organism: Avahi laniger (assembly GCA_963575035.1). Taxonomy (NCBI): domain Eukaryota; kingdom Metazoa; phylum Chordata; class Mammalia; order Primates; family Indriidae; genus Avahi; species Avahi laniger. The sequence goes on from CAUYSK010066842.1 coordinate 42,538, forward strand.
AGCCTTGCTTTGTTAGTGCTTTTCAGAAAAGAGTACTTATTATCTTCACAGAAGAAACCTTGATTTTTCTTGGCCATGTTGATTGGGTCTTAGAAATCTCATAGTCCACTAATGAAATACATCATTTATTGCTTGACTTCATTTTGGAATCTGAACTTCTGCCCTTGTCTTTGCAATACCTGATTTTAACCAGGAATCAAGGCAAGTGACATGTGATTGAGGAACAAGATATGATCATATATCAATAAAATTAATACATTTTAAGTAGAATAAACAGTTAAACTTCAGAATGTTTTATTCCTTTATTAAAAAATAGTTCCAAATTCCTGATTCTAAAAGAAATAACTAGCTTTAAGCAGTGACAAGAGTAAATATAAATAATTCTTTTCAATTACTTAAACAGATAATCCGTAACTAGAATGGAGAAGTACAAATACATTGATCTTATGTATGTTAAACAGGATCTAGTCATGAGCAAGGGTGTTTTCAGTTAATCGAATCAAGAGCAATCATTTCAGGAAGTCATGATAGTAAGAGTGTGTAAACTAACGTGGTTTAAACATAGATATCCCATGTCTTTTGTTTATTGCTGTGATAAATGCACTTAATACCAAACCTGAAATGGGAGAGAGAATTCAAATAAAAGCATCACCTTTTCCAGTACTTTACAGATCATCTCCTCTTTTCCGGAGCTCTCACTGCAGCTGAAGTTTATGTCCCAAAATTATATGACTTTTGGCAGAGACCAGAAAACCTAGTCTATGGAGGGCAAGATTCAGGATGGTTCATCAGTGCTGGAAGGTGAAGCCTGATACTTTCTAGTCACTCCAAGAAATGCTTGTGAACTAGCACGCAATGTGCTACTTTAAAAGTCAGCAGGCACCATTAATTACATGTATCATTATTAAAAAAAGAAATTTGGTATGAAGTCATAAGTTATACTTTCATGTTATATTAGGAGTCAGTGATTAATGAACAATATAAAGGCCAATAATGATCTCACTCTATTTAAAACAAATTTCTCTCAAAGTCTCTGTTTCATAATTCTGGTGAAGAGCCTTATTTTTGATAATTTCTAATTTGTTTAGTTTGAAGCAATGCCCAGTTTTTGTTAACACTTAACATGAGAATTTGAACCTTTGTGTGATTTTTATTTTCATTTTTCATATATTTGCACAGCACTTTGGATTATTAAATATAAAAACTGTTAAAGTAGATTTAATCTCACTAAAGATAAAGTTTGGCTGGATGTATTCTAGTCAAACCTTAGAGTAAATCTCTACGTATCATAAACTGATCCTAGATTTGCAGTTGCCAAACTAATGTAACTCATTTGTCTTAAAGAAGAATTTTTTTCAGATCATAAACTTCGTTTAATCCTGCTCAAATCTGAAAGTGAATTGTTTGTTTCTCAGTAGCTTATTGTTTCAATGTAAAAAAGAGGATAGAGGAATGGATATATATATAAGAGGTACTTTAAAAAAAATCACCCATATTTAGACAGGTTATATCATTAGGCAGCATAGTAATAATCCTGCAGGAAGAGTATAATGCCAGGAAATAAATAGGCACTAACGTGGCTGCCCAAAATATTTAGAAAATGAAAAAAAAAATTGGACTCATAGCAAAAGAAGACATATATATAGAAATATATTTTCTAAAATTCAGTATCTAAATACCAAATTTAGGAAGATATACATCAAGACATTACATGTACATTAATATACACTACTATTATATACCCATAATAATTAAACATTTAAAAACCACCCCATAACCCTGTAGATACCATGGTGGAATTTATTAAATGGAAGACCTTTATAAAACTCTGTTCAAGGTTTGACTTAAAACCTATTCTATAGCCTTACATATGAAGCTTTTTTATGCTACATTTGTGGAGACATGGTCTGACTGGTTACACAACCCAATGCTTATAGATCACTAGCTATGCATTTTTTTTTCTGTCTTTTTTGTGGGAAGAACACTTAACATGAGAGCTATCCTTTTAACAAATCTTTAAATGCACAATACAGCATTGTTAATTATAGTCACTATCTTGTATAGCAGTTCTCTATAATTTGCTCATCTTGTAGAACTGAAACACTATGCCCATTGAACAAAAATTCCCCAATTCCACATCCCCCAAAGCCCTGGCAACCACAATTCTATATTCTGCTTCTCTGAGTTTGACTATTTTAGATACGTCACATAAGTAAAATCATGCAGTATTTATCCTTTTGTGTCTGGCTTATTCTACTTGGTATAATGTCCTCTAGGTTCATACATGTTGTTGCAAATTTCTTTCTTTAGGCTGAATAATATTTCATTGTATGTGAATGCCACATTTTCCTTATTCATTCATCTGTTGGTAGACATTAAAGTGTGTAAAATCAACTATAGAAAACAGTATGAAGTTTCCTCAAAAAATTAAAAATATGTATTCTAATATGTATGCAAAGTACAATGCTCTAAAATGATAAAGAAGGTCAATGCTTTATTTTATTGAGAAATTGTAGGCCTAATTTCTTTTTTGACAGGTTTCTGGTAACAGTTTTGAAGCCCCAAATTATATAGATTGCTTAACAAAATAAAAACATAACTTATTTTTGAGAAAAATCTCTGAATCTGTAGAAGCAATATTAATTTTTTTGATAATTTTTTTATTTTAAATTATTTTTGATCTTTTAGAATTTAACTCAACTTCCATGGAAATGATAATGACAATTTAACTTATTTTTCCTATAAAATGAAATTTAAGTTTATGCGATAAAATCAATAAGCAAAAAGAATCATATTTGGAGGGCTTTTTTTTTTTGACATGTTTTCTTAGTCTCCAGCTCCATTTCTTAAACACACACAAAAAAACCCTCTTCAATTAAGCTAATATTAGTAGTTAAATGACAGTAACAAGAAGGGGGAGAATAGATTTTTTTCAAAGAAGTCTGTTATTCTTTAATTACCATACTATAAAAGATTCTCACCATATGGTAGAATTTGATTTCAGAGAAGATATACTGTATTCTGACCTCAAACTGACATAAAGTTTTCAGTCCTAGAAACGAATATGCAGTAAGAGCCTGAAGAAATTAACCTAAAAAGAAATTTTACAAGGCATGCCAAGATACATTACCTATTACCTTCTATGTTAGCAACATCCTGATGGAGTGTAAAGAAGAGGACAAGTAAATACAGAAACTTTTTTCATAAGGGTATTTATTGTGGAATCAAGTACAAGTTTTCTTCAAAGCCCCTTTCCTTATAAAAACTATAAACTATAGAATTTATTTGGGGGAGGGATGAGGTGGATGAGAAGGTATGTGGCCAGTTTTCCAGTGAATTTATAAAACTAAAAGAGCTGCATCTGACTAAAGTGATACATGGCCATTCTCCACATATGGCTGCGTTACTGAGACACTCCAAGTACAAATCGTGATTTTCAGTGTCAAATAATAATGAAGTCCATTTGACTCCTTAACCAGATTTGACTGTGGTACCATGATTAACTTACGGATTTTCTATTAGGGAAAGAAAATCAGTAACTGTGTTTTTGTCCAATGAATTCTAAGAGGAAAGCATTATTTGGAGGGTTAAGAATCTGTTAGGTCTAGTGAATCAGGGTAGATGTGTATTTTACTCCTGTGAATGATAATGCTTAGTTAGAGTCTTACCATAATAGTTTGAATTATGAAAAATTAATTCCAATCCTGAATACCAGCATTGGATGTTTCATATAGCTATATCTAATCCTCCTGACAACTCTAAAAGTAGCTACTATCACATATTTTATAGAGGAGGAAATTGAGCTTCGGATATGCTCAAGGTTACGTTGTTAATAAGCAGCAGGGCTGGGATTTAAACCCAATTCTATTTCAAAACCCATGCTATTTCTATCATTTTGAATATCATCTAAGTACATAATATTTTGGCTTAGCCCATTTATATAAACTTAGAGTTAAAATTCGCAATGGGAAATATGAATCATTTACTGAGGAGTAATTTTTATAGTTTCTGCTGAAAGGCAGCTTCAAAATTGGCAAATAATCTAAAATTTGTATTTAAAATACAAAAGATGTTCTTGAGTTCAGGCGTTCTTAACCAAAGTGACTTTGTGCAATTCTCCAATCACACTCTCGAATTCTAGTCCTTATTGCTATTAAAACAAATTAATAATTTTGTTGTTATGGTCAAAGTCCTGTCTATATGCCATTAGTCTTTTTTTCCCTTTCTTTCAAAATCCAAAACTTGCTTTGGAAAGAATAAAATCAAAAGAAAAAACAATAGAATTGCAGTATGTTTAGGGTTTCTAATCAAAGATTTAGCTAGGTACCGGTTGTGTTATCTACATAGTTGTTTCCCAAATTTACCCTTGAACTGGATATTAAATGACAGCTTTATAATGGAAATGACCCTTAAATAGGACGTACAAGTTTTTTTCCTTGCCTCATTAAACCTGGAAGAGGTGACTCTTATGAACCTCCTCTATTTTCTTCCATGAGACAATGACTTAATAGCATATGTGAATAAGACATTTGCTTAATCCATCATCCTGAAATTTTTTTCCCTAGATAATACTAATTCCAAATTATATACACCCCCTTTATTACAAAAGACTCCAGTCTATCACACAAAGGTTAGTTCCTTTCTAAGCCTAACAGTTCAAAGTGGCGTGCAGAAAAATCCTTTTCTGAACACTTCAATAAAGGTTATAGTAAATAGAAAGGTACCCCAGTGGTCTAAAAGCTATGGATCCCAGTGATTTCTCGGGTCATTTCCTTTAGGGTTTTGAAACGAGCAGTTATTTCTTTCCCTTGTTTTGGTTAGACTACAATAGCAGTCCTGCTTTACTTAGACTACAAATGGATTTTGGATACAAATATTTAAAAATCTGACTTTTTTTGTTTTACCTGTTCTATTAATATTAGGAAATACTCATTCCTTAGTTTTAAAAATAAAGGAATTACCTTTTTCCCATTGCCTTACATTCTGTTCTAGAATCTAAATTCTGCTTGTTTATGGGGTGGCATTTTGAATCATTATCTTGTGGTGAAGTGGCTGCCAAGTGTACAGTCTTTCTGTACATCACATAGATAGTGTAAAGCTAGATTTTGGTTGTCTTCCCTGTGTACCAAGAAGAATTTTTGACATTAAGCTTGTTTTCTGTGTATTCAGTTCTCTATATAATGGATGGAATCATTCTAACATATATCCATTGACTTTTGCTGGATGCTTACCATGTCTTTATCAGAGTCCTCCATCACAGCAGAAGTTTGGAGATAGAGTGTGCCATACAGAAAGCACTTCGAATATCCAGACAGGGAATCACCACACATCAGGCCCATTCTGTGGATAATGTATGCAAACCCAAGCCAACATTTTTCCTACACTGTCATACCAAATTTGAATGCCTCCAGGTAGCTCATCCTTAATTTTACCTCAACAGGATAGTAAAAAAAAATACATATCTTTCATACAAGTTTACAGTCCTCTATAAGTAGGACCAAAACTTAGTATATTATATCTTTCACATTCCAGAAATTCTCTGCATATAATCTTGTTTTTTTCCTATGACCAAGATCACGTTTGTCAGATAATCACTAATAAATGATAAATAATTTTTTTATTAGAAAAGTAGGAATGGATTTAATTTCAGAATACATTTGCATTTAGGTATATTATGTAACATAAAACTTTTCCTTACTGTACTCTTCGATTTTTATTTTTGACAATTGCAATGGAAGTAAATCCTGAGATTAATTATAAAATCATTCTTCTATTTATGGAATTGTTTTAGTATGACTAAACAAAATTAACCAAAAATTAATTCAAAATTTTACCCATAAGTAATCAAATATGGGCCCATAAAAAATCAAGTATTTTAAAGGCTCAAGCCTTGGAGTAAGCTCTATTATTGAATTTCTTTTTGTAACATTTCCAAATGCCTCTGCCTATGCTGTTTGCAAAAACCTCTTTAAATCATTATTGTCTCAGTCTGGTTTGTTGAATGCACTGGTTTCCGCTTATATGTATGATACACAAATATAAAGTAAAGGGCAGCCCTCCAATGGCATCCCAGGGCACTGTAAAAAAGGAATGTTTCCTTTACCCTTGACTTATATTAAGTATTCAGCTCAGGTGAGGGAAGATGGCTGTCTGATTGCCTGCCCTATTTTTCTTTGCCAGAGCAGATAGGGTATGCTTATCTATTAAAAGCGCTGGAGAGCAACATTAAGCTAGGACACCTGTGGAGCTTGTCAATGCAGGTTCTCAAACAGGTCTCTGGTTGCTGGGGCAGCTTCAAGAACAGAATAACAAGCACTCTTTGGTATGGGTAACAGGGATCTCAGTGCTTTCATGGGATCTGTAAAGAAGAGACACTTATCCACAGGGAGAGGGAAAGGGAAAGATATTAATTTTCCTATTATTTCTTCATTGATCATTAATCTATAGCTTTATTTATAAATTCATATACTAGGGCTAGTGCCTGTAGCAAAATATATGGTAAATATTTGAACAGAAGCTGTTTAGCTTATAAGGGCTTTATTTTTCTAAAACTTGAAGACAATATGTGACATTGATTGATAGTAAATAGTGCTTTGATTTCCACCCCAAGGCTTTCTCTCTATGATAATAAAAATAAGTGAACCTAGGCAAATTTGGGAGTATAATGTCTTACTCTACTGAATTGCTGAGTTTGTTAGAATACCAAGAAATTGGGTTTGTTATAATACTGGCAAAGTAGGTCTTTTTAGCTTAGCAAAACATTTAAAATAATTTTCTGATAGTGTTGAAAAGTTATGAAGTATAATACTTCATGTTTTACATCCTTTAATTGTCAGTAGGTAGCAGGATGAAATAAAAGCTGAAGGAATGTAACATTATAGCCAATTATTCAATGCCTAATCATGAAATCACAGTGGGAAAAAATGTAGAAATTTCATTATAGGCAATATTGGTTTATTTTAAGAATTGGGTATTTTAGCTTAAAGTGAGTGGTTTTATTACTTTGTTAAATAGTACATGTGTTTTCCTGTTGGAAGAAAATCCCTCATTTTATCTTAAGCATCATTTGTAAAAGCTAAATGTAAGACATTGAGAAATCAGTTAGGAAGAAGGTCACTTGAACTTGTATTTCACCTTCACAATGCAAAGTCATCATTTTGGGGGCTATAGGTACCATCTGTGTATTTTAAATGCATTTAATAGCAATTAGAGGCAACATTATTTCAATAAATGAAATCATCTTCATTACCAAATAGCAATGAATGATTTCCCCAAGTTACCTGTAATCGGCTCTCAATGATTGTACAAATTGGAGAGAAAAGGGGAAAGAATAATTTTCAACACTAAATTATTTCCCAAAGGTTTTGCTCTTGGCTTTTGAATACATCGTGAATTTCTAAAATGAAGTAACTCACTATTTGCTCTAACAGTTAAATTAATTTGTGTTTAATGAAATTGATGACTACTGAAGAAAATATACATTTGGTGTGTGTTAGGACAAAAAGAAAAAAGTGTAGAGGATTCATATGTAACAGCAGCTTCCCTGCAGAGTGAAAAATCCCAGATTAGTTCTGGGTCTAAGAGTATGTTTTTGATAAATTCAGGATAAAATTGTTTCTTTAAATACCTGAATATGCCCAAATATGTCAAATTGATTTTCAAAAATATCTCTCAAAGGAAAATTAAAGTAAATATGTCCAGAATCAGCAGGATACGTTTGCTGGAGTCTAACCCTGAGGCGAGTGCTGTATCTGGTAATTAACATAACCAGCATCCCATTTTTCCCTCCTGCTGGAAGCTGGATCCTTGGCAATAAAAGATAAACACTCTGATACCATCTGATATCATTTGGATGTTGGGCCCCTCCAAATCTCATGTTGAAATTTAATCCCCTGTGTTGGAGCTGTGATCTGGTGGGAGTTGTTTGGGTCATGGGGGCGGATCCCTCGTGAAAGGCTCGGTGCCTTCCCCATGGGAATGAGTGAGTTCTTGCTGTGTTGGTTCGCAGGAGAGCTGCTTGTTCGAAGGAGCCTGGCACCTCCTCTCTTGCTCCTGCTCTCACCACGTGACACGACTGCTCCCCCTTCGCCTCTGCCTTGACTGGAATCTCTCTGAAGCTCTCACCAGAAGCAGGTGTTAGTGCCATGCTTGTACCGTCTGCAAAATCGTGAGCCAAATGAATCTCTTTTCTTAATAAATTATCCAGTCTCAGGTATTTCCTTTATAGCAACTCAAGACAGATTAAACACCGTCCCACTGAATTTCTACTGCTATGTTACTACACATGGGTATTTGCAGAGCTTGCACAGGTAAAATATCTGTTAAAATAGTCATGTTTTACATTTTACAATAGATCAGAATCTTCAATAACTAGATTAATTCTTTAAGTGTTCTTCATGTGCACACACACATATGTTCAGATTATAGCTCAGGAATCGATACGTAGACAGAATATGTGTTTGTTGTGTGAACCCCTGTCCTTTACTGTGGCAAAATTTTCCGTAATTAGCTTTGCTTTCTCTGCTTTTCCTCTTTCACATAAACTTTAGGATCTGCTGGGGTTTAGGGTGCCTACATTTTCTCTACTGTGTATAATGGTTAATTGTTAGTATGGTATAACAAGAGTTAAATAAAATTCTCCAGAGCTGAGAAAATTTATGAGAGATAAAATTCCAAAGTAACTATAAACAGCCACATCAAGGACCTCACTCATGCAGTCCAGATAGCATTATTACTGATAATAAATGAGGACACCATATTTTCTTATTAATTGTTAATTCTCTATATTATTTGCTGTCAGACCAGAGACATACTGATCAAATTATCTTGTTTAGTGAATCATTTAGAATTATTTTCTATCCTAAGTCTACTTCCAGCTTACTATTTCTTGAATTTAAAGCTCACAGTGGGAAAGGGAGAAATAGCAGCAAATTCTGATTCATTAATAGCCTTGTGGAATTGGTTACTAAAAAATATTCAAAATGTAAGAGTTTTCCCAACTTACAATGTACAATAAGTACTTCCAGGGTCACATCTAAACAAGAAAGATGGACACATTCTTATAGAAAAGACAAGTCAAGTCTTTTATTTTCCAGGAACCTGCCCTGATAACTCTGTTCAACTATTGTGAAAGTAATGCTTGCTTTTGCTTTTCATTACATGTGTGGACATAATATCTGAGCACTCAACTATGGAAGAAATGAAGTTATTGTGTTGCTTGACCAAGTCCTTTCATTATGTGGTTTGACCAAGTGCTTTTTAGGGAAGCAATTGTTGTATGGGATATAGAAGGAATGTTCACGTTTAAGAGCTGCCTCTTACCATTACGGCTGGAGTAACATTGCAAATGTCACTTCATTTTCCCAAGGTCCACTTTCCTCAGCTATAATAAAATGGGAATGATAACTATCTAAAAAGTTAATGTGAAGTTCAAATAGATAATGACGGTAGAAGAGTTTTGTCAACTGTGAAATTTTATATGGATCTAAGTTTCTGTTTCCCCATGATTTTTGGTGGCAATATTCTTTATACAAATAACTAAACAGAACACAAAAGAAGACAAAGGGGGAAAATCCAAACTTAAGTGGGAGCTTCTCAGCCTAAGGTTCAGCATTACCTGGCAATAATTCTTTCATTCATATTTGCATGAAAAAATAGCTTCTGATTATCTATCAACAGTTCCCTTTGCTTTGTTTTATGCTGTAATGTGATTTCAAAATATGTATACATATCTAACATAGGAAGGTACATAAAGTGATCAAATAGCAAACTTTTGAGCAGCAGGAAGGAGGGAAAGAGCATATTTAACATAATAACCCAGGAAGTTCCTAGACTCAGTGACTTTTGTGAAATCATATCAAATGTAGCTCAGAAGCTATTTTCTTCCCATCTAGAGCCAGAGTAGTACATAATCTTGCTTTCAAGGCACTACATGGCAAATAACAGAAAGAAATTCGTTCACCAATGAGAAATGTACAGATAAGAAATAAAACTGGGAAGAGAGAGGTCTTTCCTTAAATTGGATCAGCTACTCTGAAGGGGACAAAAGGTGTTAAAGCTAGTTCTACAGGAAACCGCTAAACTGCTTGCCAAAGTGGTATAGCATTTTTGTATTTCCAACAGCAACATGCAAGTGACCCATTTTCTCTGTAACTTCACTAATATTTGATATTGTCCCTTGTTCTTATTTTAGACATTTTGATAGGTATATGGTGTTACCTCATTGTGGTTTTAACTTGCGGTTTCCTAATAGCTAAAAATGTTTAACACTTTTCATGTCCTTACTTGCCATCTGTATATCCTCTTCAGTGAGATTCCCCTTCAATCTTTTGCCTATTATCTAATTTTTTTCTTCCAGTTGAGTTTTGAGAGTTTTTTAAAATATATATTTTTGATACTAGTCCTTTGTTGGATAGATAGTATATTATTAGTTTGCTAGGGCTGTCATAGAAAAGTATCACAGTCGGGTGGGTTGAACAAAAACCCCCCATTTTCTTACAATTTTAGAGTCTAGAAATCCAAGATCAAGATGTTGGCAGGGTAGGTTTCTTTTGAGAACCTTTCTCCTTGGTTTTTAGATGGCTGTCTTCTTTCTTTGTGTTCACATGGTCTTCCGTGTGTGCGTATGCCTGTGTGTGTGTGTGTGTGTGTGTGTATCCTTATCTATTCTTCTTATAAGGACATTAGTCATATTGGATTAAGGCTTATTCATAGGACTTCATTTTACCTTAATTACCTCTTTACAGGCCCTATCTCAGAAAAACCAGTCACATCTTGAGATACTGGGGATCAGAACTTCAACTATAAATTTGGGAAGGACACCACACAATTCAGTGTAAATACGTGGATTGCAAATATTTTCTTCCATTTTGTAGCTTGCCTTTTCATCCAGATAACAAGGTCTCTCACAGAGCAATTTTGATTTTAAGGAAATATAATTTATCAGTTTTCTTTTATGGATCATTGTTTTGGTATGAAGACTAGCAACTCTGTTTAAATCCCAAAGATGTTACTGTCTTTTCCTAAAAGTCTTATGAATTTGACTTTTGCATTTAAGTTTGTCACCATTTTGAGTTGATTTTTATATAAAGTTTGAAGGCCAAAGTTTATTTTCTGCCTATGGATATCCAATTGCTTTCGCACTAGTTTTAGAAACAACTATTATTCCTACATTGGATTAGTTTTGCACCATTGTAAGAAATTAGTTGGCCATATTTGTGCGGGTCTATGTCTGGGTTGTCTGTTATGTTCCATTGGTCTATGCCTATCAAATAGCACATTATCTTGATTACTATCGTATGTAAGTCTTAAAATCAGATAGATTAATTTGTCTCATTTCCTTGTTCTTTTTCAAAAATGTTTTAGCTATTCTAGTTCTTTTGCCTTTCCATATACATTTCAAAATAATCTTGCTTATATTTCTAAAAATCTTGTTGAGATTTGCTAAAAATTGTGTTAAATTTCTATATCAATATAGCGAGAATTAACATCTTTACTGCGTTGAGACTTTCAACCCATAAAAAGGAAATGTCTCTTATTTTATTTATATCTTCTTTCATTTCATTTGTCAGCATTTTTATTTTTTATAGTACAAATCTTGCACATGTTTTGTTAATGTTTCATTTTTTGATTAATTGTAAATAATATTATGTTTTTAATTTTGGTGTCTTGATGTCTACAACCAGTATGTGGAAATTTAATTGATTTTGATATGTAAATCTTGTTGCTAAAGTCACTTATTAGTTCTAGTAATTATGCTATAGAATCCATCTTATTTTCTATGTAGGTAATCAATCACGCCATCTTCAGATAGGAACAGTTTTATTTTTTTCTTTACATTTCGTAAGCTTTGTATTTCCTTTTCTTGTTTTATTATACTGACGATAACTCATAGTACTAATGGTGAATAGCAGTGTTTAGAATGAACATACCTGCTTTTTGATCTTAAGGGGAAATCATTTAGTCTTTCATCATTATGTCTAATGTTACCTGTGGTTTATTTTTTTCTAGGTGTTCTTCATCAATCTGAAGAAGTCCCTCTCTATTTTTTAGAGAGTATCTATCATGAATGGGTTGTAAATTTTGTCAAATGCTTTTTCTGCATTAATTAACATGATCATGTGATTCTTCTTAATTCAAATGTGATGGATTATATTCATTTATTTTAAAATAACAAACCAATCTTTTATCCCTGGAAAATCTCCTTTGGTTATACATATAATTCTTTTTGTATATTGCTGAAATCTATATGATAATATAGGTTTTTGAGGGATATTGGTCTGTAGTTTGTTTTTGTTTTAGTTTTTTGTACTGTCTTTTTCTGGCTTTGGTATCAAGGTAATTTTAACTTCATTAAATGAATTGCATAGAGTTTTTGTCCTCTTCTATTTTCTGGAACAGTTTGTATAGAATTGATGCTAATTCTTCTTTAAACATTTGATGAAATTCCCCAGTGAAACTGAATCTGAAGTTGTTTGAGGAGGGATGTTTAAATTACAAAATAAATTTTCTTTCTAGGGGGATTTGAATTATCTATTTCATTTTGGGGTAGATGTAGCAGTTTGTGCTTTTGAGGGATTGGTCTATTCCATCTAAGTTATCAAATTTATGTTGACAGAATTGTTCCTAGTATTCCTTTAGTATTTCTAGCATCCTCTGGATGCCTGCAAGGTCTGTAGTGATATCACATTTCATTCCTAATATTGATTATTTGAGTTTCCTCTCTTTTCTTTCTTTGATAGTCTTGCTAGCGGTTTGTCAATTTTGTTCGTCTTTACAAAGAGCTGTTTTTTAAAATTAATTTTCTCTACTTTTTGCTTTAAATTTTATTAATTTCTGCTTTTATTTGCTTTTGTTCTGCTTGCTTTGTTTGGGGTTTATTTTGCTCTTCTTTTTCTAGGTCCTTGAGGTGGGAGCTCAGATGATTTGAGTCTCCCCTTTTGTCTAACCCAAACATTTAGTTCTATAAACTTCTCTCTCAAGGAAAGCAGTGTGTCATAATTTTGATGTATTTTCATTTTTATTCAATTCAATGTGATTTTTTAAAAAGTTTCCCTTGAGACTACCCCTTTAACCCGTAGTTCATTAGAAGGGTATTTTTTTAGTTGGGGATTTTCCTGGTATCTTTCTGCTATTGTTTTCTATTTTGATTCCACTGTGGTCTCAGAATATGTGCTATATGATTTTGATTCCTCTAGATTTGTTGAGGTTTGTTTTAGGGCCCAAGATTTGAACTATCTTTGAATATATTCTATGGGTTCTTAAAAAGAACATGTTTTCTGCTGTTTGGGAGTAGAGTGTTCAATTGAGTTGGTTAGAGCATGTTGCTTGATGGTGATTTTTTTTCTTCCATACCCTTGATGATTTTCTTCCTGATTATTCTGTGAATTCTAGAGACAGGGTTATTAAAGTCTCCAACTGTAATTGTAGATTTATTTATTGAACATTGAAATAGAGAATAAAAATGAAATTGTGGGGATGGGGATATATTTTTAAATGATAAACATTTTCTACCATAAATATAAACAATGCTTGAGTTTACCAGCCAGCCATGACAGAGTGCCTCATCAAGGCAAGTGTTTTGACGAAATTTCAGATTCATTCATATTATTTCAAAGTTTTGTGGACTGTTGGAATCATATTAACCTAAATTTTTAATAAGTAGGCTCTTGTAGCAAAATGTTAGGCATGTAATGGTGACATTATTGACAAAGACAATTTTTACTTGCAACTTTTGTGATTTGACATATTTCTTTTTTATGTCAGAACATTCTGTTATTTTTTTAATGCTCACATTCTATACAACACAAATGAATTTAACATTCAAATATAAAATTACTTTTAAGAAATTGGACTGCATGAATAATGTCCCAAACCCAATGCATATTTTTTAAGTACATTACATACTTTTGATTAGAGCATAATTAGTAACTGTCGTAATGCAGACTGATTTAAAAAATATCAAAACAACAGAAAAAAAAGAAACATGCAAATTGTCTCATTATTCAGTCTTTATATTTTAAAAAGCTCATCGTTATCGTATAAAAATGACTTTTCCTGGGATATCATTCAGTGTTTATCTAAAGAATATTTAAAGATTCTGTTGTTTGCTTCCATAGTTCACTGTTTCTGAAAACTTGATCCCTGACCACTTTCATCAGAATTTCCAAGAGCTTATTAAAACTTACATAACCAGATCCTACCAGTTCTGCTGAAGTAGCATCTCTGGGCCAGAGCCTGGGGAATTCTGGGGAATAAGTGTTTTAAATAAGCTTCCCAAGTGGTTTCTGTGCATGCTAAAGCTTGTGATTCTGCCCTAATTGCTTAAAATCCAATACAGAACATCAACTTGTAGTTTACAATGCAAATAGTAGAATAATATTTAGATCTTTCTATGTATTGTAACTTGTTCTATTCTCTACTGTGTAATATATTTAAAAGTGTAATCAAGTATTATTCTACGTTCTTTTTTGCAATTCTGATAACATCATATGATTGTCCAATGCTTTTTCTCCTAGCCCCATTCCTTTGAATTGTTACTCTTCTTCATCCTCATAGGATGACAAACTATCCAGGGGCAGTTCCAAGGACATTAATAAGTTCAGTATTTATTTTCTGTCTTTTTTGAACGAATAATACCAACCTGTTTGAGTTTCACAATTCCTTTCTGATACATGTACTATTTTAAATCATTTACAGGGATAATTACTGTAAATTGACAGCTGTTGTGTCCTATATATAAAACTATGATGGGATTATGTATGACTCTTGACTATTGTGGAAATTGAAGTCTTTGGAATTATTCTGGAAGTTCATGTGAAGGCTAAAGACTTTTGCTTCCCCAGTGTCTTTTTCCCCACAGTGGTATCTCTTCCAGTTGCTCTGAGTGGAAGTAACCAGAAAGACCTGGCATCATTTGAGTGCCACTGAAATTTCATCCTCATTGAAAAAATTCAGTCTTTGTAGAAATCTTTGTCTACGAAGTACTCTTAAGCTATGGCATGCATTTAAAATAAGAGGAGCTATGATCAGGACCAAACTATTGGGAGTTTGTTATTCCTGCATTTAAAACACTCTCTTTGGCAGATTACATTTTTTTTCCCAATTGTAGGAGGGCCTCCTTAAAAGAGGAGTATATATCTCTGCCATTGCTATGTGACTTCGAATGCCTCTTGCAAGGTGGAATATACATTTCCAATCCATTATGAGGGTTGACCATTGCTGCTGATGTGGCCCAGGAGAATGTGAAAAAAAGTGATAGAGTGCTAGTTTTGAGCAGAAGTTTTCAGTGACACCCGTGCTTCCCCTCCTATTAGTCTTTTCTCACTGCCAATGAAGGTCCAGGACTGAGAAGACAAAACAGGCAGAGCCATACTTACTGACCCATCAGCACTGACATATAATATAACACGAGTAAAAAATAAATGCCTGTTGTTATAAATCATCAAGATTTAAGATTGTTAATGCAGTAAAGTGGGGTAATATACTAAGTCCTCCATGGACATGAATATTATGTCGATGTGACCCATTATCTTAGAGGGTGTTTCCATAGACAGTTAAGATGCTGCTTGTGGGCACATGTCAATCACAGTTATTCATATCTCTGAGATTTTAACATATTTTGTAGTGAGTATTTTAAAGACAGTTTTGCACTTGGTAAATTTTCTAATAATGTCTCTTACCCCTAACCTTACATATGTCTCCACAATTTTTTCCAACTACACTATCAAACTTTCACTCTGTACCTTTTCTTTATAACACATTTAGCACTGCTGATAAATTAGAGCTGTTGCTCTCATAAACACTATCATGAAAAGTCCAACAAGGACTTTTGACTTATCGATTGAAGTATGTCTTTTCTTATGGTGTTTATATCTGTAGTAGAATGGAGAATCACTTCTATTACCAAAGATTACAATCATAAAATATATTTTGAGCACCTAAGTGCACTTAGTACTCTATCTGAAGCAGTAGAGGGCATAGAGAAGAAACATATGAAAAGGATAAGAATTTTGATTGTCATTGGAACTTTTGAGTATAACTTAAAACACATTGCTGTGTCAAAAAGTATGAGCACTTATAAATCATGGAAAAATGTTCTATGAACTTGGAAGTAGCTTATTCTTAATTCACCTAATGGCCAAATTGGACAAAATTTGTTTTACATCATTTTTATTTAAAGTTATTTGAAAAATAAAACAACCATGTGAGTATGGTGTTTCTCATGCCTATTTTATCTGTATTATATATTAGAAATAAATATTTTAGAAATATATACTTAACATGATGTGCCCATGACCATATCCTCATTTCATCTTTGGAAATGTTATGTTCCCTGCCTTGCTCACAAACTTCCAGAACTCTATTATTCCCCAAGCTGGTCTACCCTTGCAACACTTGGTCATCCACATCCGTGATGTTTTGAGACCTGTGATCTGACTGTCATTTTTGGGTCATTGGCTCTGCCAAAAATCTAATTCAATGAACTTCCAGGACAAGGATCAGAGATCGAACCAAGCAAAAGCCTTCCAATCACATTTCCACTGATATTGGATCTCATCTCTGGCCATAACTATTCTTAATCTTTCAAAGAAGATATGCTGTATATTTTGGAGGATTGTAGCCCAAGTTGAGATGGACTGAAGGTGTTTTCATTAGCACCTGGCTGGGCTTTCTTAGATGAAATATAGTTCCTTAGTTTAGCACCTATGCATATACAAAAAAGAAGAACAACTTGCATTTTAAATGATAAAGTGTTTCTCCTACTATGATTACATGGGAACACTGGCTGTGTTTCTCAATTAAACTCAATAACCTGCTATTTATACATTGCCACACAGCAAATCTGCTATTCAGCTGGCCTCTCTTATTACATTTGCTCTGTTGGCTGTCAAGCTAGTCAAGGGCAGTCAGAAATGCAAATTAAAACCACAATGAGATATCACCTAATCGCAGTGAGATTGGCCTCTATCAAAAAATCCCAAAACAACAAATGCTGGGGAGGATATGGAGAAACAGGAACACTCTTACACTGCTGGTGGGACTGCACATTAGTGTAACCTCTGTGGAAAAGAATTTGGAGACACCTTAAAGAGCTAAAAATAGAAATACGATTCAATCTAGCAATAGCACTATTGGACATCTACCCAAAAGAGCAAAAGATATGTTATAATAGAAACATCTGCACCCGAATGTTTATGGCAACACAATTCACTATTGCAAAGATGTGGAAACTGCAAAGATGTGGAAACA